>JALLAY010001382.1:0-10615 GCA_036939635.1 Cyclotella baltica | reverse complement strand
ACTGTCCCCTCGGCGACTCACGGTTCCGAGTGCTTTTTACCAAGCACGTTTGCCGCTGCCAAGACCATGTCCGTTCCTGCCGTCAAATCTTCAAGCTGTCACGAGGGCGAGCGGTGCATCCAGGATTCCACTTCCTCCATTGGGGGTCGATGTGTTGCCCTCGAGGAAGACGAGAAGCTTAATTATGATTCTGATTTGCAGGAGGAATGCAGAAAGTGCGAAGGAGATTATGCATGTGATGGTGTTGCTGATAGAGACAAAATTGGGTGTGGGAGTTGCATGGGAGATTTTGCATGTTATCGAATGATTTATAATGTGGGAGCAAAAAGTTGTAATGGTTACTTCGCATGTGGGATTATATTCAAGGTGAGTGCAGCTGCAGCAAGGTTGTGTATGAATCTTGACATTATCTGAGTTTGCATTTTTTTACAAGAATAATTACTCAGGTGATGGAACGAACAGTTGCAATGGAAACTATGCATGCTATTTAGTAAATGGTGAGTTCAGCTGCAGTTCGTTTGTATAAATCTTGGCTTTATCTGGTTTGCATTTTCCTAACAGTTAACAATACTCAGGCACAGTCGGATCAAATAGTTGGTACGTTTTTCAACTGTTGGTATATAATGTTTGCTTAATATCTACGACATCACTCACACTTACCTATGTGTCTCGTCTTTTATCTGAAGTCATGAAAATCTATCCTGTCAAAATGCTTTGGTCCCAATTGGTTCATGCCAATGGTGAGCGTTTTCTTTCGAAATCATCAATTCTTCCACTACTTTTCTAATCTCAAAAATTAATCTTGTTCAGCCATGGGGAAAAAACTTGTTATGATACAACCGACACTGCATTCAGTAGTGACGGTATTTGTCCAAGTGAATCGCCATCGTCTCAACCGTCGACGTCCAATTCTCCCTCTTCTTCACCCACAACATGTGGTACTATTGCCAGGAAGGTTCGGATAGAATCAACTACTGGAGAACAAATTCATATTTGATGTCAAGGTATTCTCAACTAGTGGTGTTGACGAAACCAAGGGAGTTGCCGCTAATGCAACTCAATCATCAACTTACAACAATGATGAACATTTTGCTGCATCTAATGCCATCGACAGTGACTTTGGAAGCTTCAGTCATACAAATGACGGCCGTGCTTGGTGGCAAGTTGACATGGGTATGTTTTAAGTTTGGCATTGCTGCAATCTTGTTGATGTTTCTTTTTCTTACTGGAATGTATGTGCGCTGCTGTTATCAGGTAGAGATGTGGAGGTTCAATCTCTTGAAATCATCAATCGTTGGTGTGGTGATACTATCAGTGACCCAAAGAACTGCCTATGCCGCCTATCTGGTGCAAGGCTATCTCTGCTAGATGACAATGATGACATTGTCAGTACACAAAGACTAGGTGACATGTGTAGCAAGCCGTCATTGACGGTTGATTTTGATTACAATTGTAATTCATGCCTTCCAAATGCCAGGAAACTTAAACTCCAGTCCAATACAGGAAAACCACTTAGTTTACTCGAAGTTGAGGTGTATTCAGCTGGTGTAAACGTGGCAGCTGATAAAATTGCAACAGCATCTTCCACATTTCGTGATCTAGACAAATTAGCTGCTGGTGTGGCAGTTGATGAGGATTATGCATCCTTCTCGGCGACCAACGGAGGTACGGATGTGAGTCCATGGTGGGAGGTAAATCTTGGAGACTCCTTTGACATAACCAATTTGAAGATATTCAATCGCTTGAACAAAAACATTCCTACTGGCGGACTGTGTAATTTATCACATGTCACTGTTTCGCTTTTTAATGCTGATGGGAAATTGATTGATGTCGTATTAACTGGTGATACGTGTGGATTGATGCTTTGGAGTCATGAGTATGAAAACTCACCTCAATACTGCCTTAGATAATTTCGTTGCAAGTAGATAACCTTGTAAAAACAGAGAAAGATAAACAATTCATCTACCTAAAACATGTCTTAAACCTTGGCACCAAAAGAAAGAAAGAAAAGTTGGAATAAATTAAAGCACAAACTTGTCATGAAATTTTATATTTCAACCGAAGTGGAGCAGATGGCAGATAGCTCAGTCTTGAACGCCTTTTCTATTGACCTTTTTCTGTTGTTTGTGAGTAATGATTTGTTGCTGACTCTGATATCAATGGTAAGTATTTCTGGGCCTAAAAATTTCAAAATCTTCCCATATACCTATAAAAACTAAAATATGTCTTGTTGACTTCATAAGCCGTCAACATGAGAGTTTTTGAAATAAGTGCATTGCCTGATGACATGTATTTTGGTCCAATAAAGTAGTGTGTGTCTTGATCATTGTATCCCAGCCAAAACTGTCAGAATCCATGGTGGGAGTACAGACGAAGTCTGGAAGGACATCATGGTCGATAAGTGAATCTAGATGAGTAGAAGGGAAATACTTAACGGAAAGGCTCAGTTGGGTCAAAGGAAGGCATTAATTCCAGAAACAAGTGAGCTATCTAAACGAAATCTTGGAGAGAGAAAACTCAAAAACCGTAATTTCAAATAACTCAAAACTTGTCGGAGCAAACTTCAAATTGAACTTGAAATACTCCGACTGCATATTCTCATACCCTGGCATTCTACAAGGAGCTTTGCATTTTAGTGTTCTGTTTTGTCAGCTACAGCCTTTCAATCTGGAAAGAAAGATGGGAGGGGAGGTCGTGCACAAATTGTGGTTAAGTTGGTTCGTTAGTTTGTGCATGTGAGGCTGCAATTGGAAAACCCAAGATACAAGGCTAACGGTTTGAATTTCAAAGTGTGCTTTAACCAAGGAGGGGTAACAAGTGTGATTTTGAAACCCACCCTCATAAAAACACTTCGCAACTTTCTCCTCCTCCAGGTGACTTCTGCTTAAGGATTGCTGTTGGAAGTGGTATCGACAAAGTTGTGCAGGTGTTTTCAGGGCCTGTATTAACTGAAGGTGATTTGTTAGATGCTAGTCCAGGAATACCGGTCTTTAAACATTCACTATGTTAAGGTTGAGCCTAGAGTTTGGAAGCATGCAATTGAAAACTTCCATGGACATAGTAGATTTATGGATTCAAATGTGCCGGTTCTGTCTACGAAAATGAATTTCTCTAATATCACGTGAGAGGTAGCTATGTCTATTGTCTTTTCTTCAGTATAGGTGGTAACCAATCAACTGATTTATTCTCCAGAAATAGACAATCCAAGCAGAAGTTGGATTTTGATAGTTGGTTTAACAGTTCAGTGATGAGGCAGGGAACTTTTCACTTTCAGTCAAGCCTCGTAGTATTCATTTGAAGAAGTCTCACAAGGATAAGCATTCCATCTCTTCTAACAGATTGTGATCTCCTTTACCTATCATGTCCTGTGGAATGAAAAATGCTTTGAATCCTGTCCTTTGGATGGGAAAATGCTTTAAACAAAGATCTGGAAGAAGATGACGATGATGAAGACTAAAAATATGTGTTCTAAATACCCAGACCCATTCCATTGAGTTCCTAGGATGGCCATTCAGACTATCCAAGAGCTATCAGATTGTATAGCAAACAAGGAATGAGAGAGGCCATTAGTGAGAAGAATACTTTGTGGAGGATTTTAAATGAAAGGACCAATTGCATCAGGATCTGCAATTTACAGAGTAACACTAACTAGTCTCAATGGTGGATGGGTAGCAGCCGTGCCATGGTTAAGACTTTACGTTAACGGACTCTAAAGATTGTGAGCTAAGTAGGTAAGTCTTATCTACATAATTCTATAACCCCCCACGCTTCAGCGAGTGAAACGAGGTGGAGCGGCAAAACAGAAGACGAAGAGAAGACGGTCCGACTTAGAAAGCATATCCGAAGTAATGATAGCTCCATGATTGCACTTTCCAAATGAAATAAAACCAATATTCCAATAGAAACCGAATCCGCTAGATTTATCAACCAAATAAAAATGCCCAAATACACTTCCTCTGCAAAAAAATTCCACCGAACTCAAGACTCAATACGAATAATGAGATCCCATACGGAACACAATTTCCAAAACATATTAAAATCCGAACTGGAATACAAAGCCACCCCCCCTCCTAGTTGTTTAATGCTCTCCCACCACAAAATAACCAAAGAAACCAACCAATGACCGCCACTAATCCAATCAAAACATCCATCCTCCAAAATATATTGTACTCCTCTGCACAAAAAGTGTTGTGTGGCCAAGTCCTCCTCCAAAATAGCAAGCTTCCTCCAATTAGGTGCATGAGGAGAACGAAGAAGAACAGACCAGTATGGGCCTGGTGTTGGGCGGAGGAGTACATTCAGTTTGGTGCCTCTACCATACGGGAATGCCATCATTGCGTAAGTGATTGCCATAAAAGTGATGTGCCTTTGGAGGTGATGTCTTTTCAAAGTGGGTGAGGATGCTATGATCTACAGATACTTTTGTCTCGTTATGCGAAGTTCGAACTAATTCGTACTGGTGGGTCAATTCATCGACACCTCAACATCAACACCTATCAACACCGACAAAAACGAAAACGAAAACCGACCGAAGAATGGACGCCTCTCACCTTCCCAGCAACATCAACAGATTATCCGTCAACAACAACAGTCAAAGTTCCTCGCCACTCAATTACCTGCTCGTTCACCAAAGCGAAACTACGCTCATATATCGCTGCGGCGAAGAGGGAATCAAAGTGCACATCGATCCAAATCAGAACAGAGACGAAATTCTAGAACTGTTGAAGCTCGAGCAAAACGTGTCACGCAACCTGCCATCGTCATGTCTACAACGTAAAGTGCTTCGGCTTGGATTTTACCACGATTTCCCCGCTGTTTATTTCGAGTGGGTGGAGGGAGTGACTGTAGAGGAATGGCTCCGATGTGATGCCGAGGGAGAACAGCCGCCACCTTTTGCGACACGTTTGCAGGTTGCACTTGCTATAACCAAGGCAGTATGTGATTTTCACGAGGCTAAATTGTTTCATTGTAATTTGAGCTTGGACAATATAATCCTGGATTTTAGCGGGGGAACTGAAAATAATTGCTCTGCTGTTCTAATTGATTATTCCAAGTCTGCGCTCTTGCTTGATACCTTTTTCAATACCCACGACGAGCCAACGCGTCATGCCTTCATTGAGTCCAAGAACCAAAAAGATTTGTATGATTTAGGATCGATTCTATACTCAGTTCTGAGCATTTATATCCCTGATCCGAATTTAGAGCAAGGGGGAGACGAAGACGGTTCAGAGGATGGTATTGAAGAGCAGAGAAACAAAAGGGGGAAAATCCAGCAATTGCAACCAAGTAATGATTTTCCATTGTATCTGTTGTCTCTAGTCACGGCACTACTTGCACACCAATATAAGAGTTCGAGAGAAGTATTTTTGGATTTGCAATTGGCTATGAAGAAACCCCATGTCTACTTGCAAGTTCACAACTGTACTGATCTAGCAACACTGCCCTTAATGTTGCCACAAGATTCTTTTTATGGTCGACGAGCAGAGTTGTCAATGTTGCAACATTCATTCAATTCTATGATGAAAGGCGACAACGTATCTCATGCATTAGTTGTCACCGGCCATGCTGGTGCTGGGTAAGTATATATACATGTCTTTCGACATTTTATTTCAGCACTAAACTGACTGTTTGCAATGCCCCCCTTTGAAGCAAAACAACACTTCTGTCTCAGCTCAACAAGCAATTGAAGCAGTCAAATGGTTCCATGATTGTGTGTAAATTTAATCAGAATGACCTCTCTGACACGATTCTTGCATCTGGGTTTGATTCGTTCTTTCATTACATTCTTGGAAGCGGCAATAATATTGTAAAGAAGGACTTGAAGATCAGGATTGAAAAGGCTCTTGGAGAGCATGTTGTGTAAGTTATGCAAACGCGACCCATTCAACTGACCATGCTGAATAATTGTGCTTCCACTTACTGTTCATTTTTTCTTAGTGCTCTTGTTGATTGCCTTCCTCATTTAGCCGTTTTATTAGGGCGCCATGATGTTGTAGTGAACGACAATAATGACACACCAGCTTTGAAACTGAGATGGAAGTTCCTTCTTTCCAATCTAGTTCGTGCAATATCTAGCCAGTCTCACCCGATTGCGCTTTTGTTTGAAGATTTACATTGGGCTTCGGATGATACTTTAGGTGAGCTCCAACCAATTAATTTTTACATTTCCAAGCTAGTAGCACTCAATGTGTTTTGATTATTTAGATACGATCCAACTGATTATGACTGACGCGAAAATTCGTCACTGTCTTTTCTGTATGAGTTACCGCGATGCTGAGGCGGGGCCGAAACTACTTAATATGAATGAAGGATTACAGTCTAGAGGAGTCATCCTGTTGAGCATCAGGTTAGGTCCCATCGAAAAAGAGTCAGTTGATGATTTGGTGTCTGAAGCACTGGTGAGATGACAGGAAATTTCAAAGAGTCTTTGTAAATTATCTTGTCCTGCTCAAAAATCTATTTTTGCTTTTATCAGTGCATGCCACCAACCATTACTAGGCCTCTGAGCGCTGTTATATGCAAAAAAACAGGAGGGACAATCCTCTTTGTGACCAGCCTTCTGAAGTCACTGCACGAGGAGAAGTTGATTTGTTTTAATCTTACCACTCTTAGATATGAATTTGATCTGGAAAATATCATTCTCAAAGAGATATCAAATGATGTACTTGACTTTCTTAAAAATCGGATGTCTCGTCTGCCTGAATCAATTCAGAACAGTCTAAAGATTGCAGCATGCTTGGGCTCTACTTTTGATTTGTCAGTATTTCAAAAGGCCAATAAAGCACCAATCAACGTAACCAATGATTTCATTTCGTTTTCAACAGAAAATGGATATCTGCAAGAGTTGTCACCGTCAAATGAAGGGTCTAACAGAAATCACCAAACCAAGTTCAAATGGAGTCACGACCAACTACACTCGGCTGCGTATTCTCTCATCCCCACGAATATGCGTGAATCCACACACCTATTGGGTATGTATGATGTCTTTTTACTGCATTGTTGAGCATCATTTGTTCATTCAACTATAAATCTATCTGTGTTTATCAATTTTAGTTGGCACAAGGATTTATCTAAGTGCTGAATCTGGAGAGCTTACAAGTATGATTCATGACATTGTTGGCAACATGAATAGAGGAGTTCGTCACTTACGTACACAAGACCAAAAAACTCAACTTGCTGAGTTGAACCTTGTTGCAGGGGAGCAGTCCAAAAAGTCATCAGCCTTTTACTCCGCATTGAAGTATTTCAATACAGGTATCGACCTTCTCGAAGATGATTGGCAGAATACCAGCTATGACTTAGGCATGAAGTTATTCAATTCAGCGTACGTGTGTGTCATTTCTCCAGCTTTCATTTCACGAATGCCATACGGTACTTTGACAGCTAATCCTTGATCACAAAATCCCCAAAATTCATTTTCCCACAAGCACTCACATGATGATACTCACTGGAAACATCACCGCATTTGAATCTACGATAGTGAAGCCTCTCTCTCTTGCGAACAATGCTGTGGACCGTCTACCTGCGCATCTCAACTTTGTTAGGTTTCTTAGTTTATCTGGAAGATTCGAGGAAAGTGCTGACAAATGCTTCGTAATCTTGAGTGAAAACGGGGAAGACTTTCCATCCCAGGTTACTCCGCAGATCATTCGTGCCGAGATCATCAAAACTGAGTTGCTAATGGCTAATTTACCGAACGAGAACCTAGATAGCTTGTTACCGCTAACTGATCCGGTCAAGTTTTCGATAATGGAAATCATGGTTGTGCTCATTTTGCTTCTCTTTCAAACGGAATTGCAGTATGTTCCATTGGTTGGATGTCGACTTATCCAACTATCTTTTTCCCATGGGTGGTGTTTTTATTCCGCGTTTGGTCTTTATTCGTATGGGCAAACTCTCATGAACGGCAAGAAGATAGACGAGGGGTATTTTTTGTAAGTAGTTTTTTTCTAACAACAGCGCTCAGGGTATTGCTCTCTTCTGATGACGTGTACATTTCATGCAAACCTATACTCCAACACAGGGTAAAAATGGGACTAAGGCTTCTAAAGCAGTTCAATGAAACGGGCAACACAAAGGGATACTTACCTGTGTTGGAAACTATGTTTTATGCACAAATTGCGATATGGAAAGAACCTCTCCAAGCGGCTTGTGAATCACTTATCGGCATATATAAGGACGCTGTGATGGAAGGACAGATTGCAGTTGCAATGGGAGGGGCACTACAATCATGCCGACAAGGTTTCTTTTGTGGTAGTAAATTGGCAGCACTCAGCAATATGTGCACCTCGTTTGAAAATGACATGGTATGTTCGCTTTGATACTGTGTCAAGATATGAGCAATCTTACCTAAAATTTTCCATTTTAATCTTGCAGGCTCATGTAAAACAAATGTCGAGCATAATGGGTCTTATCTCGCATCATTGTATGATTAAGAAATTGATGGGGCAGACTGACGTCAGCCAAGTATTTGCAATCTTCAACGGAGCTCTAACTAATGAAGATGAACTCTTGGAGCACGTATTATCGAAAGGAGATCAAACTCTAGTTCAAGCAATTTATTTTAACCGATTGTTTCTCGCATTCTGGTTCAAAAATTATGATGAGGTTGTTCAGCTATCGGAGCTATATGGGAACTCACAGGTGAGTGAATTGAAATTCAATCTGAATTTTACCTTCACTGTTGAGCTGCTTTACCTATTAATTGTGGTACGATGTGTCACAGATGATGCGATTACTTGACATTTATCACGTTTTTTATGAGGGCCTTGCAGCTCTGCGCCTGGCTCAAAAGAAAGATGACGATGGGCAGAAATTGATAAGCGTAGGCGAAAAAGCCATCTCGAAATTTCAATCATGGGAACATCAAAATAATTGGACTTTTGAGAATAAAACTTTGCTTCTATCTGCAGAGTTGTGCTATGCAAGGGGAAACTATGAAGCCGCTGAAGAAAAATATAAAGCATCCATTGTTTCAGCCCAGAATCACAAATTTGTACACGAAGAGGGCCTTGCATATGAATTTCTAGGATCATTTTACTGTTGTTCAGGCAAAACTGAAAGATCAAAAGAGATGTTTGCTAATGCCATCACTTGTTATGAGACATGGGGAGCAATTGCAGTTATTGATCAGATCAATAACCAGAGGCACATGTTATCCAGCTGAACAAAAATACAAGGTGGTTCCCAGGATACTACAAATTTCATGTAATTAGCAACGCCTGTTTCAACGAAGGAGTTTGTTATGGTTCGAAAAGTCCGCAGACAGGTCAGAAAAGGGGTCCGTATCTTAAAACTGTTGCCATCACTCTCATTTCGGGACATGAACTTAGGCCTTAGGTAATCGATAAGTTAAGGAAGTTCCAAATGTGGAGTCAAGCAGGTATCATCGGTATCCAACTAATTGTACATAGTAAACATACAATCAATAGTTGATGACCGCACATGTGAGAGCAACCCACCACTGTCAACCCGCTGTCAGTCCTGGTTGCTGCCATTGCAAGGTCTGTGACCATCGTCAACCAGCCAACGCCTGCCGACGTTCAAATGACTTGGTGATTCCCGTGATCTCTTTCATGAAGGGCCACGAGCGACGAGACAACGGGAGCAACGAGAAGTCAAGACAGGCTTCTCGTTCCAATCCCAGAATCCATAACATAGTATCAATAAACATATTAAAAATTAAAGGTACCTTGGTAAAGATTCTACAAGGTATCCTACACAAAAGATATTACCTCAAAAATATTTAATCTTTACCTGAAAAGATATTATCTAAAAGTATTTTACGAAAGGTAAATTGACAAATTTAAGAAAGGTGAAGTCATGTGAAGAAGCATGAGCAGAAGCAGAAGCATGGGTTATTATCGCGTCAAGTGACTGAGCTCACCCAGTCATATTCTATCTCTTGAACCAAATTGTCTCATTGATTCAAGTGGGAGTGGAAAACAAAGCATCCTTTTGAAAGAAAGGTCCCGTTCCAGTGATATCCAATTGAGAAGATTTTGATTTTTGATTAGTTTATGCAAGGCTACGGTTTTTCGTTCGAATAAACATAAGTGGTCACTTTTTCGCTAAAGTCGCGATGATTTGATCTATCATTACATGTATGATTCTATTGTGTTTGGGACCATGTATGTCATTAGCTACATGTACAATTTATCTATGTCTACATTCAAAACATATGGACAGGGCACTTCATTTTTTCTGTGAATTGTTTAGTGTCTAGGTACGTTGTCAAGACTTATTGTCCATTCAACGAATGTTCGGTTTGGTATCTCTGGAAGTATTTATTGTGTGACCATGTTCATAGTCAAATGAGATGCAGTTGTGGAGTTGTTAGTGGTTATCAGTGGTTATCAGTCATTGGTACAGAAGATTGTTGTTTGAGTTCTCTTTCAGGCATGCCATGGGTTTGGTTTGGATGTTCAAGAATTTTGGAGTTATTGTCACTTTGTCCTTCAGATGAATGTTAGCCCAAGGGAGTGAGAGCAATTTTATGAGTGTTCTATCAAGGGTGCCTATTCAAGTTAGAGAGCCTCTTGTGTTTCACCAAGCATAAGGTCAAAAGAGTTGGTTAAACATTACTTCTTCCCAGTGTTTTGATTAGTGATATTCA
>JALLAY010001381.1:0-10621 GCA_036939635.1 Cyclotella baltica | reverse complement strand
GGGTGAGGAGGCCAGACCGTGAGATGAGGCTGAAAATTCTTTGTGTGCACCCCCCCTAGTTGTGACATGTCATGACATGACAATTTTTATGTCCATGTCCATGTTACCAGCAGACACGACACATCATGACAATTCCTGCTAAGAATAAAACTAACTACCTTTCCTTGTGTTGTGCCATGATTGATGCTCAAAACAATATCCTCATAAACTTTTTGATTTAGCTCAGAGCTTGGCAAGTATTATGGTATCCTTGCTTGTCTCAGTTTCCGGACTAACTCCAAGAGCTTGACGATACTCGCTATCAGTTGGTATGGCTTTCTTGCCCAACAACAGCTCCTTGTATCTTTTACGGTAAGCTTTTGCTTTGATTTTTTTGGTCCACCCTTCCCAATTGGAAGTCTTTCTATTAAATTCCAATGCTCGAATGCTCTTCAATTCAGATGGCATTTTAACTTGTGAAGATGTACGTTCTTCTTGTCTTGACATGCGATATCTACCTCTTGAACTTTTCTTTTCCAGTAATGAACCTTCGCTAAACAAGCTACACAATATCGCAGTCATTGCTACTAGTTTTTATTGAGATGTACACTCTCAATACGGTGCCTTCTTCAGAAATAGATAGACTATACCCTATCTTGTCTTCTTAACAAATAGATGATGCACTACCTGTCTTTTTAACGAATAGACGATACAGATAATCCCAGACTTTATTTACCTTCAAACTTGAAGTCCCCATATATTTCCTGATTCTTAATCAATACTTGAGTACAAATTTCAATGCGTCCAGTGAAATGATTTCGGTGGCGCCCTTTTATTAACATGTTGAAATGTTTCAATAACTCTCTAGATAGTTGTATCATCATGTATCACTTTAAGGTTTATCGCTAATTGAAATTATGAGCTTTTCAAAACTATCTAAAAATGAAAAATACGAAACCAAATGACAGTCGTGAGCTTTTCAAGCTTTTCATCTGACTACTTAAGAAATCATCATCACTCTAAGAGTTTCTGTGTCCTTCTTTTGAATTTCTTCAACTTACGACTTAACGATCAGTCATGACATCAGTAGATTGATGTCACAAACAAGAATATACCTTTATTATCCCTTCACGATTGTACTCAAGAATAGATGGACACAATATTATGTCCAAGTTTATGGTCCGATTTTAATCAACTCAAGTCTTGTCCTTGGCCATTTCCGGACCACTGTAGACCTAGTAAAAATAGTGATTGAGATCTTTCGTATTCATCACGTCTCTGACTTAATAGAATACGACAGTGGTCCTCCTCATTGGACAGGACTATTGGTCCGTTTCTCTGGGCATGACGTGCACCTCATTTGAGCCCAATGCACTAAGCTTTGAAGTTCACACAATAGGAGAAATGGTCTCTTTCAAATAAGGCGTCTGCACCGTCGTGCCGGCTGAATCTGAGGGAGGGGGTTCCCGTAATACACAACAATTATTTGGAGAGCCCTTTGTAATGTTATTGTTGTTACAATTTATTATCATTTCATGTTGTTGCTGCCATGTGGCCGTAGGTAAAGGGAAAATTGAAAATTCAGCCAGATTACCATGTTCATTAATTCCATATACTGTTGACAGCCCTTTCACGATGAGTACGGTAAACGTCGGTGTATTAGCAGTCGGTTTGTCAAAAGATACTTTTGTTCTATTAGGAATTAATATAAGGTATCTATCGAAAAGGTGGTTTCAACTCATATGCCCATGAGGGTGTCCTTATTTTGCGTCTTCACTGATTGTTTTCAATTAAATGACCCCATGCCATTGAAATGCCCTCATCGAGAGCTTTTTAATTGTATATGGGTTTTCTATTTACTTCAGCACGGAAAGACTTAAACCCAGCGTTTACGGTATAATGAAAATCTTATTATCTTGATTTATCGCTCTTTTTAATTGCCGGTAGCCAGTAGCTGAATGCGGCACTGGTTTAGCTGATTAGGTGAGCAACGGTCACTAAACAGGCACTGATTGACCCGAGATGTGGCCATTGACGTCAGTTCCAGATCAACATAATCCCTGGCACGTTTTGGCACGTTGTCCTTTATCTACCTTCTCCCTCTGGGACAAAAAAACGTTCGCGTGGGCAAACCATTGATGCTTAGAGAACAGAGTGAGTCCGGGGCAGGGTTCGTAGGTCACGCGAAGCATTCATGTGATCCACCTTCGCAAAGATTATCGATGGAATGACACGGGACAAGAATGATTTGATTTACAAAAGGTGATCTGTTTGTGATTTTATGAAAAGAAGACTTTTTCCTCAGTGTCAAAGCTTGAAATTGTCCTTACCTTTTCATGTTGCCCAACAGGAAATCATCAGTTTGTCTAAAAGAAAGAATACCGAACGGACTCTCTTATGGTCCTGTAACTTTGTGTAGTATAACCCCGGAATTAGTACTCTTTCTGTTTGTCCTTCCCAGTCACTAATACCTACGATTGCCGACGAAACAATTTTTCTATTCTTAAAAAGCTAACTTAGCATTGCTCCCATGAGAGATAGAGCAGTGATCAACACAATCCCTTCGGAAAAATGTAAGGTGCTCTTTTGTGATTTTGAAATAAACAGTGTGTTTCTGTTTGTCTAAACTTAAGATTGGCCTTTTTACCTTTTAATGTTACCCAACAGAAAATCATACTTTGTCTAAGAAAGAATCCTTTTTTTGATGACATCTTGAAGTGGACCGAACGGACTCTCTTACGGCCCGTTCACTTCGGAATAAGTACTTCTCTCTGCTTTGTCCTTCTCAGTCACTAATCCCCACGAATCGATTTTTTCTATTTTTACAAAGCTAACTTCGCAGTGTGAAATACGTGGTGTTGAGTGTTGACGAGAGAGGCAGGAGCAGTGATCGGCTTTCATTTCATAACACCATTTCCCATAGCGACCTTCATCGGTTCATCCGTAGCGACCTTCACGGTTCATCATTTCATCGTTCATTGGGGCATGCATCCAAGTCCATAACATCTCACCGATAAATCCATCGACTTCCAGTGATGCAACGGATCGAAATCCGAAAAGGGTAAGCCTTCTGTGAATATTTTATCGACCAGAATAGTAATGTTGTCGTCAAAACCGTTGTATCTCACGCACTGGATATGTCGTGCTAAGCAACTCGCATGGAACACAATTCTATAGGCCAATCTGCTATTTCAACCGGAACACATTTGATAAGTGGTGAGTTTCTTTAAATATCAAAAAGAAATTAGTCTGGTTCTCCTCCATCTAACAGTTTGTCGTACAATGCACATCGTCATCGAACTCCGTTCTTTAGGTCGATCTGTTTACATAAGTATAACTTCCAACCCGAACACAATTGCAACTTTTCAAACTCCATCAGCAAAGATGACATCTCCAAAGCGCCCTCTACACCCATCAACTCATAATATCACACGAGAAGAAATCAGGTTAAATATCCAGCTTTATGTCATGGCGATCTTTCGGCGCACATTCCTTTACGAGGAAGTAATGCAGCTTCATTCGAGTAGCAGTGGCGAAATCAATTTTGACAGCACAGCCTTTGACAGGGACGAGTTGGGAAATTTGGTGAACGAAAAATTGAGGTCACATCGATCGCTAATCAATCGACAAGCACATCTCATCGACGGTATCCTCTACTCTCGTGCATCGTCTTTGGACGAGTACTACAACCTAGACAACCTTGAAGACCGATTTAATGAAGTTGTCATGACAATGAATTGCCAAGACCCAAGGATGTGGCGCTAGCATATCAATTGATATTTTCTTTCATAATTTGGTGATTGTTAAATTGATTCTACACTTGTCCCCATTTACGTGCGGAATCCTGGCATAGATTTCTTAACTAATGAATCATTGTACATAATGTTATATTATCTTCAATCTTTGCTCGCAATTTTATCCTTTGTCTCGAATATTCATACTCATTCAATGTGCAATATTATTACACCATCCTTCTATTTTTGTCATACATTTCTGCCTATAACTATTTCCCTTATAATCAAGCATACTCGGGTCCATGCCTATGCACAAAATCTTCACGCGGGTAAGTAGGAAGTGTGTATGAGTTCTTGATATCATATTGATACCAGCAACCAGCAATCTGTCCCGAACATATGGTTTGTTTATACATTGAGCTCCTAAAAGGTTTGTAGCCAATCAATTTCAGATTATTCTTGTGTTGCTTAATAATTTTTATACCTGCTTAACAAGAGAAGATGGCAAAGCAACAGAAAAAAGAAGCATCTGAAGTTAGTGAATAAAGAATCAGCGTATCATGAGCCATCATGTGTGTTAAAGCAATAACCCCACTTTCTGCAGCCCCTTTTGAAGATCAATCACTTGTGGAAGAGAACATATTGCTATAATTGTTCAAACTACAAGATAAAGAGGGATCTCTTACAGCTCACTCATGCAACTGATGGTACTATAGGTGCGGGCTGTCCCAATAGTCTCTTTACACCATATTTATTCTACTTGGCACTTGCCTCTCTCACTCATTGCGCAATTATTTCTGACACAACCATGCAGTTGCTGTACCATGAATTAGAGGCCTGAGCTTAGTTTGTTGTAGTACTCCATCCTAGAGGTATTATTTTTACATTTGGTGGTGGAGACATCTCGTCTGGCAGTTCCACTGGACAGTTTATATATTTAGATCTGCTGGTTATAAGTCAGATTCTTCAATTGGTTTCATGTTCATAACACATTATAACTTCTTTTGTTGTCTTGCAATATGCAGATGTATTCCATGTCCACACGCTGTTCTTGTATGAAGCACAGACTCCATAGCATTGTGGGGAATGTAGGTGTTTTCACGAGGGCTTTTATATTTTTTCCTTTGCTTGTTTGACCCTCTTATTGCTATTACAGCATTGTGGCACCAGTTTGACCCTTGCAGTCCAAGTGCAATTGTAGGAGACATCAACTACTGATTTTATTTCTAGATAGTATTCTCCCATCAGCCACAGCTTGAGGCTCTCAGTGCTGACAAGGTACTGTAGAATCTAGCAGTCCTCTGGTTATTTTACTCTGGAGACAAGAAAAGATCTGGTCATGTGGATGTCCCATTGAGCTCAACTTTGCAGGAATTGGAGCTGTGTCACTGTGTGGTTGAACTTCCTGCTATTTTATCTTAAAAGTATACTTGGTCCCCATCCAGTTGTACTTTGAAGAGATTACTGTTTGTGAGGTTACTGATGTTCTTGCGTGATGTTTTCCTGTCAGTTAGTGATGATGGTGTAGATAAATGGTGCCNTTTGAATTTCTTGCCTAAGTCACCCTCTCAGCTTCTGTGTGAATGCACCATGCAAGATGATGCTCACACCAATTCCATTGCTTGTTGTTCTTCTTCTTGGTTTTAGGTTCCCCAGCTTTAGGTGGAAGCTTCTTCCGTGCTTCGTCAGCCTTCTGCTTCTTCCTGTCAACATTACTCTTCCCATTCTTCTTTTTAGGATTTCCTCCCCCAGTCGCATCATTTGCTGAAGTGTCCTTCGGGGTCTTCAATTTGTCTTTGAGCTTCTTCGAGATTTGAAGGTGCTGGGACTTGACGTCGTTGAGCTCAGCTTGGAGAGCGATGACTTTCTGTTCGGCGGCAGATGGAGTACCCCATTTGTAGTGAGTATCCCCCTTCAAAAGATCGAATTTCTGCTTTGCCTTTTTCATAATCTCTTTCCAATCTTTACCCTTCATGTCGTTAATATCCTCATACCAATCACTCTCCTTTTGGGCCATGTAGGATTGGAATTTACCATCAGGTACGTTGGCATATGCTTTGAAGAGCATATCTTCCTTATCATCCACATCCTCACCACGTGCTCTCAATTGATTGTAGGCATCGTTGAAGTAGGAATGGATAAGGTCGACATCACCTTTGAGGGTGACTGCCACCGTAGGAAAATCCTTAAGGCGGTCACGAAGTGCTTTGTTGGTAGACTTCGTATCCAAAGTGGTAAGTCTCATTACAACTTTGTACAATGCTGCGGCATTTGGAACTTTCTTGGGGTTCACATTGCCATCACTCAACATGTACTCATCTTCATAGACTTGTACCTGGTCCTTGGCTTCGGGAGAGATTGAGTTCATAATCATCTCGAAGAACTGGGCGTTGTTTTGCGCAGCTCGTTGGTTTACCTTGGCGCCGTTGTGCTCGTACCAAGGTTTAGACTGATCTCGGATCGTCTGCATGTCGATGAGCCCGTAGTGCTCGATTAGATCGACATCCTTACCATCGACTTGGTAAGTAGTGATACCCTGAGTCGCATTATTCCATCCCATCTTCTCAGCTCTAGCCTTTACATCACGAATGAAAGCGCTTGCTTTTTCATTTTGTAGGTTGAACTTCTCCTCGTCTTCGTAGAGACTCTTAATACCTTGCTCGTAGAGAGCCGTGCCAGTCCTGGTTGAGTAATCGATGATGTTTGTGACGTTGGTGGTTCCAGGAGTGGTGGCGAAAGTGGCCGTGTTGGCAGGAGCTGGCGCGTTGCCAGTTAGGATGGGTTGAAGAGCATTGATCAAAGCTTGCATTTGGTTGTTGAGGTTGGTGATTGAGGCTTGTAGATTTGCTTCAGCCATAGCTCTTGTTGTCATTCAGTGCTTGAACATGAAATAATGTAAGTTTGCTCAGGTGCTTGTCGTAGACGACTTGTTGTTCTTCTCTCAACAATTCACTTGCTGTGATACTTCAAACTGATCAGGTCTGAATATGCTGGATACTTGATGTATTCGAAGAACTGCTTGTATTTGCGCAGAGGAAGCGTGTTATGTTATTGCAATTTAGTTGTACTTCTGGGTAGGACGTCTCCTGAACCTTGCGAAGTGGGCTCGTGATAAAATAGTGATGTGATAGTTGTTTGTAAACTGATTTTATGAGATGTTTAATCTATTGATAAAAGCAAACAAATGACAAGCAAATGTAGTCTTGCACTAATGTTCATTTTCCATAACTTTCTTTGGAAATCTAAAGGCTTCTGTGAGTTTCTTGGATTTTCTAAGAAGGTGCATGACTGAAAAAGGGTGCATGACTGAACAGTGACATAATGAATATGTAAAGAAGGGAAAGACTAAGTCGAGAAAACCCTCCTTGATGACATAGAAGAGAATAGACTTCTTGAAAGACCATTCTCATAATCTAACACTCCCTCAGAATGGCTTGCGAAAGGCTATTGAGTGCTGGATATTATCCGCCGCAAAGGAACTGGCGGTGTTTGCAAAATGCATTTTGTGCCAATGGTTTGGTTAAAGCATCTGCAATTTGGTCATCAGTGCTGACCGGGTGAACCTTGATGATCCCAGTACGTACATGTTCACGAAAGTGATGGTAGCATACATTGATGTGCTTGGTACGTGGACGAAGTTTTGGGAGTCTTGCAAGTTCTAGAGCACCTGAATTGTCTTCAAACACCTTGCAGTAAACTATTGGCTGGGTGCATATAACCTTGTGCTTTCGTTTCTGCATTTCGTTTAGTAATTCCATTATGGGAATAACATCTCGTAGTGCCATAGACATAGCAATGTACTCTGCTTCAGTTGTGGACAGGGCCACTTGCGATTCAAGGCGCAAAGCCCATATAATAGGACATTTTGCATAGAAGATGACCCATCCGGCGCGGGACTTGGCAGTGCTGGGGTCATGTGGAGCGAATTCTTTGTTCCAATTTC
This sequence comes from Cyclotella baltica, assembly GCA_036939635.1. Taxonomy (NCBI): domain Eukaryota; phylum Bacillariophyta; class Thalassiosirophyceae; order Thalassiosirales; family Thalassiosiraceae; genus Cyclotella; species Cyclotella baltica. The sequence goes on along the minus strand of JALLAY010001381.1, from coordinate 2,965 downwards.
CTGCAAAATCTGCATCGCAGTAGCATTCAAAACCTTGTGTGGGATCTGGTGAGAACCTGAGGCCTAGGTCACGAGTCTTCTTGAGATATCGCACCAAATAAATTATAGCTTCACCATGTTCTTTTCGAGGATCAGAAGAATATTTTGCTATCTGGTGCACAGCAAACATGATGTCAGGTCTCGTAGTTTGTGCCAAATAATTTAGTTTCCCAGTGACAGAACGGTAGTTGAACTTGAAATCACATTTCAAAAATGGTGTTGAATTCTTGAATGCATGAAGTTGCAATGATGTCTTGGCAGGTACTGGTTTAGTGTAGGCATCTCCAATATTGGTGTCATCGATGATAGAATCTATGAGAGCACGTTGAGTGAACTCGTAGTATCCATTGCGGTGCTTTTTGATAGCTACACCAACATAATCAGCTGGATGTCCTTGATCTTCAATATCCAAACCTGTTTGTTGAATCTCACGAATGACTTTGGTAAGGGAGTCATCGTCATTTCCAATAAATATGCCGTCATCCACATAGACAATGAAGATGATATTGTCTCTGTAAAACACACATTCATCGATCAAGGATTGTTGAAATCCGATGCTCCTGAGTTTCTCTACCATGTACCCGTTCCAAACTCTTCCAGCTTGTTTTTGGCCATACAAATTTGAAAGCAGCTTGAGTACGTGGTCTTTGGAGTTGCCATGTCTCGTTTCAATTCCTTGAGGTAGCTCCATATACATGTCAATTTCAATGGGAGCTTGAGGGTAGGCTTGAATGAAATCAATTTGTCTCAATGACAATGACATTAAGATCGCAGTGATGATCATGAGTCTAATTGCAAACCAAGTGACAACAGGTGCATAAGTCTCAAAATAATTCATGCCATAAATTTGCTTTCCGCCATGAATATTTAATCTTGACTTGTACTGGTAATCTCATTTGTTGTGAGATTTCGTTTGCGTCTCATGGACCAAACAGAAGGTATGACTTCGATGTCTTTGGGTACGTCATCACGTTTCACTAGTTCCCATCTGTTGTTATCAATGTGACCATTAACCTCTTTCACAACTGCTTTCACAAACTCAGATGCATCGGGTTGCTGTAGTGCTTGATGGAAGTACATGATGTCGCCCATCATTTCAGCGTGAAAAGCAATCGGATGTCGCATTCGATCTTGAAGTCCAAGGTGGAAATCATGATCCTTCTCGTACCCTAACTCGTCTTCTTCTGTCATTGTAACAGCTGGCATGGCCTGCATGTAGTACATGTCTTTGTTACCATAAAATGACCGCTGGGAGACTGAGTCTTGCATTGCCTGGCTCATTGTGCATCTCCTTCCTCTGCTGCTTATGCCAGCGTCATTGCCAGGTGGTGGTGGTGCGCTAGCATGTTGAGGAGCTCCCTCAGAAGCTTGGACATCTGTGACAGGGTAATCCACAGAAATCTCATCTGAGAGATCTTGTGTGAATGATACCTCATCAGGGATGTTGAGTGACATACTTGAAGAAGAAGATGGTTGATTGGTCCCAATTGGCACCACAGGTTGCGCAATCCTTCGGGATATCCTCTCTGAGTCAGTAGGAGTACCATCATACTTCACAAATCCTGCCAGTTGCTTCCAGCTGGAATTTGTTTCGACGTCATGAGCAGAAAGTTGGGTGGTTTCAAAGAAGTCATCGAAACGACAGTGATATTGTGGTGAACAGAGGCCGGTCGTCAAGTTCAAGACTAGGTTCACGTTTCGTGCATGATTGGGACTGGGTCCTAGATTCAGTCCCAATCTAGCTCTTGGTGACCATTTGGGAATCTTGTTGCCAGCGGCTAAGTCATTTTGAAGCGCTAAGACCGGGCACCCAAAAGTATGGTTATCCTTCATTCTGAAACCAACCGTGACTCCCGAGAACTTTTCTAGTCTTGAAGTTCCATTTTCCAAGACCGGGGCGGTGTTGTAGACGTGCACCGCGTTTCGGAGAGCGTACGGCCACAACGAGAGGTGCACACAACTCGGCCACCGAGCTTTGGCGTGGAGCAACATCGTCCGAGCCACTTCCGTGATATCTCGGATCGATCGCTCTGCGACACCGTTTTGAAAATGGGCATTCACGCCGCAGTAGGTAAGAGATTGTCGGCTGTTCTCGCAGTGTTGTCTGAGCGCGTTGTCTGCGAATCGACCGTTGTCAGCGTGATAGTGTCTGATTTTGACTCCGTGCTCGGCGGCGAATCGTTCGAAGGCTTGTTTGGCTGCGATTCTCTCGTCTGATGTCATGCTCGTCATCAGATGAACGTAACGCAGCCGAGAAAAATGGTCAACGAACACCGTGGCAGCGGTGTATCGTCTCGTCGTCAATCGGCCTTTGAGTTGGGCAAAGAAGCCGGCTTGCGTCGACTGCAATTGATCGACGGAGACACACTCTCCGGGGTAGGTTGCCTCGTGGACTTTGTTGTTTGATTTTGACTTCGTGCGCCAGGGCACTTTGGTCATTTTGCCGAAGAGGCAACCTGCACACCGGGGAGGGTTGACATCAGCAAATCTTTTTGGTATCTCACCGTTCTTTGCCAACTGTTTTAGGGAATTGAAGGGCATGTGCCCGAGACGACAGTGCCAACGCAAGAGCTCGGCCTGATCATCAGAGGCCACGATAGCATCGTTGTTGAGCTCTGTTTCGTCTCTTTCTTGTGATGGCAAAAAGGTAAGGATTCCTCGATTTGATGATTGATTTGAAGGATTGCGACTGCACTCCCCCCACTTTTGGCTGCCTGTTGGATGAACTGGACACGGTGCATCCGGTTCAACATCAACATGGCTCACATTGCTGATTTGAACCGTTTCATCGTCGGAGTTGACTCCCTCATTTTCCTGTGCATCTTTTGTTTCAGGCACGTTAAAGTCTTCGGTGGCCAGAAACTCGGCCGGGTCGAGAGATTGCTCCCCCCGAAGCTGTGCTGGGTCAAAAGTGACAGTAGGTTGG
>JALLAY010001380.1:0-10619 GCA_036939635.1 Cyclotella baltica | reverse complement strand
ACCATGAACCGGTTCAACTGTGCCATGGGGACTACTTCTGAAACCAGAAATTGAAGGTGCCATGGCTCTGCAGGCTTACTTCAGAATTGAACAATGAATGCCTCTATGATTGGCAGTTTGACAAGTAACATTTGGAAGTCGTATTCATTGTTGTCACTTGTTTGTTTTACAAAGTTTAACCCTGCCATGCAAATCATGCCTTGGCAACGGACCATACATCAGTGTCAACTGTCAATCACTAAAAGATCATGGAAAGTAGGTTGCCTTGCGGGGGCATTGATCCACCATTTTAGAACATTGATGGTGATTAGTAAAATAATGACTGCATGTCATTTTCATTGTCTTATTTTTTTGCAAAGATAGTCATTTTTTGGCAATGATTTACTCACGTAATCAATATTGGGATGTCAGATATCTTCTGTTTATCGCCGAAAAATCTAAAATTCTCATCGAAAACAATCGAAAAAATCAAAACAGTGTCATCAAGTGCCAAATCATACACATCATCCTGAAAGATCATGAACCTTCTCTTTACAACCCAGCCTCCGCCGCCTACCTCAACTAACTAATCCATGACAGACAAACTCCTCTCCCTCCTAGCCAAAACACACATCAACGAAAACGCAACAATGCCCTCCACCAAAAAATTCGATGAATGCTACAGCTTACGAAATAAGCTAATGTCCGGATCTTATGGGACGGTTTATTCTGGTGTGGATTTGAAGAGTGGGGGACGATATGCTGTCAAGGTTGTTGATCGGAGGTGAGTTATTGTTGGTCTATTGTAATGGGTTAGGTTAAACAATTGTGTTGATAATGAGACAAGGAAATGGCTCTTAACACGTGTGATTTTCATTCAAATGAATAAAAATAAATCCAAGAATCTCATTAAATTTTCTCTTGCTCATTCACATTCAAACAACAGCAAACTGTCCTCCCGCGACGACACCGCCCAAAAAAACGAAGTATCCATCCTCCGCTACCTCTCCTCCCAAATAAAACTCCACCCAACTCTCGACGTGGGCATCATCGACTTGATTGATTTCTTCGAATCACCAAAATCATTTCATATAATTATGGAATTGGCCGAGGGGGGCGATGTGTTTGATCGGTTGGCGAAGAGGAAGGTTTATACGGAGAAGGATGCGAGGGATTTGGCTAGGAGGATGTTGGAGAGTATTCATTTCGTACGTTGATGTTGATGTTGTTGTTATGTGAATGCATTTCATCTATTTGCTTTATCATGATTTTTGTTGACCAATCCATTCAATCATTTCAGATGCACGAAAGAGGCATAGCCCACAGAGACATCAAACCAGAAAACCTCCTAATAATGTCCGTCAACGACGACACCGACATGAAACTAGCCGACTTTGGATTCGCCCGTCGTTTCTCACTTCAAGACCCTGAATCCATGAAGACCAAGTGTGGTACACCAGCGTTTGTCCCACCAGAGTTGATTAGTAGCATACCGTATGGACCAAAGTGTGATGTTTGGAGTGCTGGGTGTACGTTATTTATGTTATTGAGTGGTAGAGCTCCTTTTGTTATTGATAAGAATAAGGGTGGGAAGAATGCAATGGTGAGTTCAAGTACTCGCGATCCTGATTTAAGTTCAATTTTGATGTCCATTATTAAAAGTCTATTTTCTCCCAACCACTCATTACTCCAGTTCTACAAAATCCGTTCCGGAGACTACGTATTCTACAACTTCTACTGGAAACACATCTCCCTCAAAGCACGTAAACTAGTCCTCTCCATGATGCAAATCGACCCAAAGCGTCGCGTTACCGCAGCCGAAGCACTACAATCCGATTGGATCACCAGTCCAGACGAAGACCTACGCAGACTCAGTTTAGAACCGAGTTTAAGAGAAATTATTAGTTTCAACGCCCGAAAGAAATTAAAGGGTGCTATTGGAGCGGTCATGGTTGCTGCCGGGGCAAAATTTTGGGATATTTCCACCGCGGCTATTTGGAGAGATGATTTGTTTGATTCTACCAAGGCTTTGGATGGTGATTGTGATGGCTGTGCTGATGAAGATGAGAGTATGCAGGAGGCTTCACCATATCCCAGTCAGCCTCCCAGTTTTGATAGTTTGTACAAGTTGGAAAGAAAGATTGAGGAGGGGAAGCATGAGGCGCAGTATGAGGGGAGGTCTTTGGTGACGGAGAAGGTTTATACGGTCAAGGTTGTGGGGAGGAAGAAATTGAGTCATAAGGATGAGGGGGCTGTGTTGAATGAGGTGGCGGTGTTGAAGAGTTTGAGACACAAGCATATTGTTAATTTGCTTGATTTCTTTGAGGAGCCGGTAAGTTTGTTTCTTTGAAAACAACGAATCATTTGAATGTACAATATTGAACCTGAATTGGTCTTAACACTTCATCAACATCATCTCCAACTTTTTAGGAACACTTCTACCTGGTGTTGCATAAATGCAATGGAGGTGATGTTCTTGACAGGGTAGCTAGTTTGCACCAATACTCGGAAAAAGATGCAAGAGAGCTATCACGTGGGTTATTAAGTGCTGTAGAGTTTATGCACAAGCGGTAAGATTGAATGTGAATTCTTTATGTCTTATGATTTGCTTCGAGTCTAATCTTTATTTCCAAATTCATTTGTAGTGGCATAGCTCACCGTAACTTGAAGGTGAGAATATAAGAGAAGCAAATGTTGTATCATTCTGTTTATCAAGGAGCTAACTTATGTTTCACTGCACTTACAGCCACAAAGTCTGTTATTGGAGGTATGTGCTGGTACTATATTCATTTTATCAGTATTGGCATCTCACATTAATCATCAAATCTAATAACATTGATTTTAGAGAGACTCCGATAACACTTCCATCAAGATTGCTGATTTTGCCCTAGCAAAACGTGTTCACATGCCTCAATCTTTGACAACACTCTGTGGATCTCTTCATTATGTGGCGCCTGAATTGCTTAAGAATCATGTAAGCAATAATTTTGTACATCAACACAACAATTTCTGCATGGCTATCTCAACCATTTTATATCCATTTCAACAACAATAACAGCCATATGACGAATCTGCGGACTGCTGGAGTGTCGGTGTTATCATTTATTTCCTTCTCGTGGGTTATTTGGTAAGTGAAGAACATTAACAGGAAATTTTCAATCTTAAATCAAATCTAAAAACTTGGTTTATCCTCTTATTAATCAAGCCATTCCACGAAAAGTCACAACAAGAACTATTCACTCAAATCCGCCATGGCAAATATCACTTCGACTCATCTGACTGGGCGGACATATCACCCGAAGCAATAGGTTTGATAAAGCATCTGCTCGTCGTGGATCCTTGCAATCGATTCACTGCAACACGAGCTTTACAAACAGATTGGATTAAGAATGTGGAGGATGATGTGTTGGCAAGTACAGATCTCGAGGATAGACGTCTTAGTATGAAGACATCTTTGACTGGGGTGATGAAAGCAATTAATTTCAGCATGAACTCGACAATGTCAGACGTTTCAATGGATGGTGATAGATAGGATCAGTTTTTAAGTGATGTGATGCAATCACCAAGAGGGTGTAATCGAAGTAGGAATTTAAGTGGAATCCATGTGTAAAATGTAGGTATCAACAAAAGGGTGGGAGAGGAATTGGTAGCTTCATTGTTGTTGCAACTTAATTTAGTAAATGGATAAATATTTTATAAAACATTGTAAAATTTGAGGACCCGAAGATAGTGATCAGAAGTTTATCTACTGGGGCTTGAACTTCGGAGTCTGAACTTAGGCCGAAGTTCAGTCATCAAGTTCAAGACCCTTGCACCGAAGTTCCGAATGTGGAGTCGAACCAATAGGTATCCGCGGTATCATTTGTCACATAGCGTCTTTTTGAAGGTGAATAAACTTTGAAATACATACACTTAGGTAAACTTAGTTACCAGCAATAAACCACTTTTATAATGGACCAATTTTGTATCAATTGTATTACCTATTAGTCTAGGCCCGATGTTCCTAGGAGTTTTGATTGAATTTAAATTCAATCATCCCAAACCTTTCATGTTTAAAATCACACATTATAATATTGTCAATTTGTGTCAGTGTCTAATTATTTTCAAGGTAAACAAGGTTGATTGTTGCCAGAAATGTGTGCGAAACGGATTGAAGCGACTCCAAAAAGAAATTAGTATGCTACAATTGAGCATTGAGAAAATCATTGACTTTAAATCCAATCATCTGAATTTGACCGGCGTAAAAACTCAGGATATAGTTGTAGCTATAAGGGTTTGGTCAATCCTTTAGTTTAAGCTAGTCAAATAAATTTACTCATTGATTTCGAGAGATTTCAATTTACCCCTCTCGATCGTGGTGGATTTACTCAAGTGTGGGAATCTTTGAAAAGACTGATGGAGGATGTAGATGGAATCCACATTGACTTTGTTGGATCACTGAGAGACTGGTACCTTGATGCTCTTGATGAAACCTTCTGGAACAAATGCATTCTTCACTTGCGGGATCCAAAGAACAACCCTGCTCCTGAGAGACCAAACCGAGATGCTAGTTTCAATCCCAGAAGGTCCTATCGTAATCGAAGTCAGCCTCAACAAGAGCCACCGAGACAGGAGCCCAACCAGCGACAACAGAGGAGAGAGCAGAGGAGAGAGCATTGGAGAGAGCAGAGAAGGAGAGGAGATTCTCAACAGCAACATCATTCATCACGTCAGGAGTCAAATCAGCAGCGAGATTACAACCCCAATTTAGTTGGAGAGAGCATGTATGACTCCTTGAAGATTTTGGGTCTAGGATATGCGGCTACATACTCAGAAGTCAAAGCCCAGTACAGAGCAATGGCCAGAGTATATCACCCAGACCAGCATGACCCCAATCGAACAGGTAAATCTGATGATGAGGCGAAAGCATTCTTCCAGCTGATCAACAATGCACATGAATTCCTGAAAGACACCCTCAGCAGGTGACCAGCACAATCTGAATCAAAATATATAACAAAAAGGAAAAGCAAGCAAACAACAACAACAAACAAATTCCCAGATGCTCCCTTGGTAATGCTTGTGGAGCATCAATGTCAAGCAAGATTGGAAACAATTGCCTTTGCTTTGGCAGTCTAGTCAAATACAATTTCTCCAAAACAGCCTTGGTGAGGGATCCAAGAAACTTTTTGACATTGCAACTAGACAACTCCTTGGACACAGAGAGCTGTCTTGACAGCTAATCAGAGTAGAAAAGAAGAATGGGTATACTGCACAACCAATTGAAACACTACGGATACCTTCTTTCGTTATAGAGCTTTGTCGGTGCGACTGGCGAAGCATATGGGCGTCTACCAGCCGGTGCTTACGCACTAACAGACACACCTGCCCAACGGAAATGGGCATTTGAAGTCAAATGTACAGAATCAATCTATTGTCGACATCAGAAATGTAAATGAATTTACGCTTGCAATAATAATAATTGTTTGTAGTTCACCATCTATCCCATAATCTATTCTACATGTACTACATCCACCTCATTCTCAGTAAAATTGCTCATTAGAGGGATGCATCTCAGATCAATCTGGCACATGAACAAGGAGCTACAAATCGAATAATTGTTGGGTATGTTTGCAATTTAAATTTTCATATTGTGTTCTGTTGAGGTTCTCTCAAAGTTGGCCTTATCCATTCATTTTTCTTGGCATGCATTCAGAGTCACTTTCTCTGCAACATTATTTCTCATCCCGACATGCCACCTCTTTTTAATCCACAGGCCAAATAAGTTCAACGTACATTATCTGATACTTGAGCATTTTAATTTTCTATTGTGCTTCTTTTCTTCACTTTCTTCATCTGTATCACTTGATTTGCTTGTATCACATCGGACTGTATGTTACAAATAGTTATAAGCATGATGTTGACAATAACAATGGTATTCAAGAAACTCACAAATCAATCTTGCATCATCTTTGGTATTGACACACAAATCAATCTTACAGTGTCTATTGTTCAGCCTATTACTGTGGCATGTCTTTCCAAGATCATCTGGCTCGCTTCATTCATGACCAAAATCATCCAGGACTGTTTAAGTACCACTTTTGTCCATGTCATGATCCAAGCCAACTCGAAGTAGGCTCCTGCACAGCATTTTACTGTCACCTACCCTCATCACTGCAATATTCTCGAGAGAATTGTCATTTTCACCACCTTTGAAGTTACCTCTCCATTGGATATTGTGTAACACCACTAAACAAATTGGCGATGAGATTTGCAGACCAAGTCACAAGTTTTTGATAGGCTTTTTAGTTATCAATTTGCCAACTTCTTTCTGCAAAAATCAAATTAGATCTAAACAACTTCTGGTTCGATTTGTGCAATTATTGCCAGCAAATGGCTGTTTGGCCTCATTCTTTTCTTCTGCAGATATATTTTTGTTGTTTGGATCACAGTCACAGACACATTTAGTTTTCATATTCAAACTGGTGCAACATTAAACACCTACATAGCCCAGACCAATCACCTACATTGACCACCCATTTTACAGGCAAGACCACCAAAACACGCTGAACTCTTGTGTCATTGTTCCTCTCTGCTGCACGATTGAGCACTTTACAGTTTTGAGGTCATGCAAGTTGCATCTGCTAACAAGGGCGGTGGTGATTGGTTCAGTAAAGTTCTACAGTGAATCAAACAAAAAGCCATAATAGACAGTGTAATGAAGAGATGGCCCCACACTTGGTTGTTTGGGGATCGGGTGATAGTTCATTACGGGGGATTTGGATTTTTTTGTTAAAGATGTGGGTAGCTAGCTCTCGATGGATACAGTCCTCATCCGGTATTATGACAATGAGTTGAAGATAGTTGTGATTATGGATTGAAAGTTGAACCGGTATTAGTTAAACCAATAATTTCAAATTTTGAAGTTAGAACTTTGTGAACCGGTTCTAGTGCTTAGAAGAGCTGTGTAACTATTTATGGGTAAAAAGGACGTAGCTAATTAGTGAGCTTATTGGCTACAAATACTAGACAATCTGATTTAGCAAAGTGGTAAACGGGCAGGCAATACTCCACGTGGAGCCCAAACTAAGCTGGATGCTTCCTTTGATCCAGCAAGTTCAACACACACTTGCACATGGAGTAGTGTCTGCAAAACAAATAATAAAACGTGTCCACGTGACAGGTAATTTTAATTTTTTGTGGCTTCTCTTCGATTATGCTCGATCCAAATGGGGACACTCTTGGAGTTACAGCCCTGTCTGCACTTCCAAAGAAGTTTCTCTACCCAATGACACCCTTCTAGAAGCTGCTGTGGATGTTTATCTATACTGCACTTGATGACAACGGATGGTAGAGCTCATGGCCCTTTACATTGAGGCTGTTTGGTTTTCAACGGTAATTAGAGATGGTTCCGCTTTGACGTTACACTTGGTCATTGTGACACCGTCTCGTTTGTTGAGCTGCTGTGGGAATTAGTGTCTGTGCTGCAGTCAATGATGTACTGCAGCGGATGGTTGGGCCAATTTGGCTTTTGCCCCGGGAGATAATTTTGCTGTGGAAGTTTTTGTAGTTGATAACCGAGGCTGGCGGTGTTTGTTCAGTTCTCCGGACAGTTAGCTACGTCTGCTAAGAAGAGCTGTGTAACTGTTTACAGGTAAAAAGGACACTAATAAGAAAGCTTTTTGGCTACAAACACTAGACAATCCACTTTTAGCAAAGCAGCAAACGGGCAGGCAATGCTCCACATGGTGTCCAAATTCATCTGGATGCTTCCTTCGCTCCAGCAAGTTCAACAGAGCGGCCAAGATAAGTTCTGGTACAACTCAGACCCTCGTCACTAACCAAAATTTCGAGTTTGAATTCGGAGTTACTTAATGCCAGCCTGACACGGGGATTGAGGTCAGTGGTTGGTGAGACTCAGAAGATCCTTGATCCTCGAGTAGGCTTTTCATTGCATAGCTGGGGCGGAGATCCGGCCAAAATTTGCTGCCCCCAAATCTGTTACGTGATGTCATAAATGACTGTTTTAAAGTCATCTATAACCCTAAGTGCATGTCTATTATGACACTCAAAATGTCATCCAATGGATTCAACATCATTTTCTACTAGTTCCTACATATGAAACAGGTGCCAAAGGGTTGGGATAATGGGCTCAAGGGACCCATCAAAGTTTTTTGGGAGCCCAACATGCCTACCTAAAATGAAAAGCCTACCATATCCTCAAAACCGCGCGCGCGCCTTTTACAAAACAACGGCCTACCGCTATGGCCTGAGTGGCATCGTCTGGGCGCTTCGATATTGTTCTACATACTTCTTAAGGTAGATATAAAAATACGATGGTATGCCCAAATTGACCAGATCTCGTCAAGGGGAGGACATTTTCACATTCCTTATCCTTCTGATGCCAGATGTCGGTCACGGGGGAAGTTCTAACAATTGACGCCGCGGACATTATTTTCAGAACTGTGATAGACAGTGATTTGGACGAGTTTCAGATAAGCTGTAGCTGTAGACGGTGGTGTCATTTGACAGTTTGAAAAATTTATTGTCATGAAGAGGATTGACTCTCACCTTTTCTTCTTGCATCAACCCCTCAATTTTGATGCAGGATCTCAATTGGGAACGTCGACTACCATCAATTTTGTATGGCCCACCTAGCAATTATGAGAACAAGTGCAATTTTGATGGATGTATCAAAAAGAAATGGACGATGTGGAGGATTATTTTGTAGATGGGAGTTATTTGGCTTGGGTTTGAATGGTGCTCTTTGATGCTGATGGCCTATCTACTGATGGCAACAGTGATAAGAGACACAGAAACATAACATCAGCCTTGAAAGCCTGGTGCCACTCTATTGTCAACTTCTTACTCATCAACAATCCAGACAAACTCATTTGAAAGTAACTGGGTTTGAGGTCTAGGGGTCGAATTTGCCGACAACTTCTTTTTGAAATCATTGATGCTATGCCTTTGACATGTTTATCGGAGAAGGAATGGTGAATTAGATAGGGGGTGAAAATAAGGATCAAAAGTAGGGGTCATGACAAAAGAAGCAGACATGACAAGTGGTGTGAGTGCTGGTACATTCTAGTCTATTTTGATTGAAGAGTGAAGAGAGCAATTTGAACCACAGCTGCAAATTAAACTTTGCCACTGTGGTTGTAATGGTTGACTTAGTAACCAATCGAGTTTATTAAGCTGGATGTTGTGGAACGTTTTTGTGCTAAATGCATGTGTTGAATTCACTGATGATTGGAAATATTCACTGGTGAGATCATTGGCGTCTATTTTGATCTATGTGGTAAATTAAAATCACTGTTTCTTTTCTCTTTGAGCCTCTGCTGTGGATTGAACTTTACCACTGATGAGTAAAATGGTTGACATGGTAGCGAATGTCATTTAAACAGGGATGAATTCTTTGGAACATTTCCTTCAAACTTTGAGATAATAGCTTAACTTCAACAATACCAAGAGTCCTTGCTAGTAGAGGTGTGAGTCTATAGCCCAGATATGGATACGAGCATATTCGAGTCTTTCTAGAATCTCCATGACTATTGCTTCTGATTTCATTTAATTCTAAATACTCATGAACTTGCATCACATCTTTGGCACCAGATTGATCTGTCTTTATCTATCTCCAAAAATTGATGAAGCTTAAATCTAAAGAGTCACCTTTCTGTCAATTAACAATGATATGAGATGGTGGTGTACTAGGAAAAAGACTAGTTGGCCTTGGTAAACCTTCTGGAGTGCTGTTTAGTGTGATTGGTTTTATGGCCGCTATATCCTCGTCGCTTGGAACATCCAACATTATCACAATTTGTGAATTCAATACTCTTCCAACATTTCCCGTTGCCCCAAAAAGAGTGTCCTTGAATAATAACAATTCTCTCATGACCCCGTTGATTCAGCAGTTTGGTAACTAAGATCATTAGAAACTTCTAAATCCCACCTAGATGCAGCCAATTTCATGTGAAAGCCTGTGTCTACTGGAATATGCAAGGATGCTTTGTACAAAGACTTCTTTTACTTGCATGGCAAATGCCTTTCTGTGATAAAGATGATGAGCATTGGGTGATACTTCATCACATTATGATGAAAATTATTGACTTTGCTCTTGATAAGCCATTTGAACTCCTCGATGTGAGCATAGTTTGATAACTTTTCAGCACTATAAGTTATAATTGTTACCTGCTGAATTTTCCAATGAACAAAATCTGAAGGTCAGTGTCAGGAACATGGCAAGTCAGATGGAGATATGAATCTCCATCCAATCTTAAAAGGACGAGCAGATTAAATCATAATGTTTCAGTTATCACCTTTTATTCTTACCTTTACGTGTAACTACTACTCATCCCATCATGAGTCGTAGGTCAGGCATATGCCACATCTTGATGATGCATATGTCATGCAGCAAATGTCACATCTCCATCATATTATATTATTATCATATGGACTTCTATGTGGCATGAAAATGTCACTGCTCTTGGTAACATAAACAAAGGATCAATAAGCTCACTATGAGATCATCAATAGTGTTATTCATGCATTTTTATGGTTTATACACACCAACATTGTGTTTGAACATAACCCAAGGAAGATTTACATACATTTAACTATCAAACCTCCTAGTAACAGATATAAGGACATTAAACCCACAGCAC
>JALLAY010001379.1:0-11673 GCA_036939635.1 Cyclotella baltica | reverse complement strand
GCCATCGTTAAACAAGACGGGTCGACCCAACGACTGCCTTCGTCGCAAAACAATCGCACGAGGCAGAAGAGAAACGACCGCTGAGCACCTCCGGGCTCGCGGGCGTAACATCGCATCGATCGGCGGACGGCTCACGACGAGATCATCGCAAACCGACGAGTGACAACCACCCACCGGGATCTGAATCAACCATCGGACCCGCGAATAGAAAACCACCAAGAACTACGAACATCAACACCATCACGCTACGGAACAAAACACCCGGACACCGAACTCACATCAGCCAAAGATCACCATCAGGAACCACCGACCACCACCCTCACGATCGAAAAAGAGACGTGACCATGAAGGGACGACCCAAGAAGAGGCATCGGGATAAAATACAGGCGGTAGGAGAAGTGGTGTAGGGGTGTGGGGCGCGCAACAGAGGGGAAGATAATTAATTAAGTTCCGAGGGTGCCCACGATAGACCTTGGCGGCCAGAATAATAAAAGAGAGAGTAGTAAAGCTCCGAGGGTGCCGTGAGAGGAGTGGGATGGGTAATTTCATTTGGGGGAGAGACGAGTAGAATATGATAAAGGAGGTGGAACAAAAACAAAATATTAATTAACCTGGGGGAGATGATTGGGTGCATCTTTTTTAGGAAACAGAACCTGAGAGGAATTGGGGTAATCTTTCAGGCGGACACTTTTTTTACACTTACAACCGATGCATGTTGTGCGAGGGTGTGCTAGATTTGGCACAACGGAGGAAGTGCCCACATCTCTTTGGCACAACATAACATCGGCTGTGCAGGCGCGGTATCCTTCGGCACAGGCCAACGGATCCACGCCATCGGCGACCGTGAGTAGATCGTCGTTCATCGGCTCATCGAGCCAATAGATACAAATAGCTTAACTCATAATAAGTCAGCTACTTGACATCGACACCAATGAGTTCGCTATGTTTAGCATAGCTGACTTATTATCCGATGGTTTCGGCTGCCATCGTTAAACAAGACGGGTCGACCCAACGACTGCCTTCGTCGCAAAACAATCTTTTTAGTCCGATAGATTCAGATAGCTTAACTCATAATAAGTCAGCTACTTGACATCGTAACCAATGAGTACGCTATGTTTAGCATAGCTGACTTATTATCCGATGGTTTCGGCCGCCATCGTTAAACAAGACGGGTCGACCCAACGACTGCCTTCGTAGCAAAACAACCGCACGAGGCAGAAGAAAAACGACCGCTGAGCACCTCCGGGCTCACGGGCGTCACATCGCATCGATCGGCGGACGGCTCAACGAGAGATCATCGCAAACCGACGAGCGACGAATCACCCGCCGGGATCCGAATCGACAATCGGACCCGCGTAGAAAACAGCCACCAACACTACGTGCATCAAAACCATCACCATCGGAACAACAGACCGCCCAACTGCCAAATTATCAACACCAAAACAACCACACCAGCCAAAAATCACCGTGAAGGACAACAGACCGCCACCCTCACGATCCAAAATGAGACGTGACCAGAAGGAGAGACCCGAAGAAAGAGGCACTGGGAGTTAATGGAGGCAACAAGTGAAGGGGTGTAGGGGTGTAGGGGTGTACGAAGGGGGGAGGAGAAAGAATATGACAGAGTTCCGAGGGTGCCCTCGATAGACCTTGGCAGCCCAGATTATTATTAGAGAGCAAAAGATCCCAAGAGGACAGAGAAGCTTAGAGGGTACTGCGAGAGGAGAGGGGTGAATATATTTCATTTGGCAGAGAGAAGAGTAGATTACAATTGAGGAGGTGGCAGAGAAAAACAAAAATATTAATTAACCCGGGGGAGATGATTGGGTGCATCTTTTTTGGGAAACAGAACCTGAGAGGAATTGGGGTAATCTTTCAGGCGGACACTTTTTATTTTTTTTATCTTTACAACCGATGCATGTTGTGCGAGGGTGTGCTAGATTTGGCACAACGGAGGTAGTGCCCACATCTGTTGGCACAACATGGCATCGGCTGTACAGGCGTGGTATCCTTCGGCACAGGCCAATGGATCCACGCCATCAGTGACTGTGTGTAGGATGCCATTCATTGGCATTTCAGTCCGATAGATTCAGTAGCTTAACTCACAATAAATCAACTACTTGACATCAGTAACCGAAAAATCAATCATGTGTTTTTCAAATGCTACTAATGGGATTCTCTCTTAGAGTAAATCTCAAAATGTTTGACCAAAAAGATTCCTGGCACAGTTTGAATTGAGCTAGCAATATAATTTGTAAGGTTTGTAGATTCAGGTTAGTATGTTAGACCTGAGATGTAGGTGACAATTGAGAAACTGTTGTCTCACTAGAGAAGACTCTGTCTTTGGGTTGATCAGTATCTCCCATGAAATTTCTTGGCATAGTCTGGGGATGTAGATATTATAGAAGAAAAATCTTTGCCTCTTTGTTTTTCGTGTCATGCACAAGCAACATTTTCTGCAGTAAATAAGTCTGTAGTGTCTCTGCAGTTGAATCATAGGCAAACTTGTGAAATATTGCTTGGTACTTTGAACAACTGTCTATGTTGAGATTTCAAGATAATTTCTGCTGATACAATTCATTACTTTACTTGACAAATCATTATTTAATTTCTGGCTATGGTTGGGGGATTTGTGGTAGGACATTTCATTACACAGCCAGAATGTCTGATATTTTTAGTCTGAATCTATGGAATTGTCTCAAATGTCACAAGGGCTGATACAGAAAAAAGACTGATGTCAATTTATCCAAGCCTGTCTCTTTTCTCTTTCTCCGACTGGCCTTTGTCCACATTTGTACTTTTTCTCTGCTTTTTTATTGATTATATTGCTAGATTCTTTTAGGATGATGTAAACTCATTGGGCGAAGAGACCAACTTTTTCCAAAGCTTGTGTATAATTAGGGCACAGCTTATTCAATTGCTTATCTTCGGTTTCTAGTGGTAGGGGTGTCAAGATATTAAAAGTATCCAAAGAGTACTCGAATGGCTATGGATTGAAAGCAGGTGATGGAGTGTGCACTCCCTTTGGTTGGATACTTTAGTTGTTGGTTAGGTTAAAGTGGACTTGGGAGTTGAGATAGAGGAATTATTCTTTTTTTATTGTCATTTTCTTCTTTTCAATGCTGAAAAATATGTTGGTACAGTGTTTCAATTCTTCAAAGGGTGGATCCTGAGGGATGCCGTGTACCTACAATAAGTGTGACCCTTGCAATAATAACAACAGTATAGTATTTGTGATCTTTCGGGCATCGTCAGGGACAGGTTTGCCCTTGGGCTAGATAGTGATAGAACAGAAAGTACTGTGCGTACTAGTTTCATTGCCACTATTAATCTCTGGCTAAGGCTGGAAAATTTGAAACCAATGCTCAGTTCCTTCTCATTGACTTCAGCTCTGACATACTTCCAATACTGAACCCTTGATTGGATTAATGTGTTTTTGTACATTCTAAATTTGACCATTTCCACGCACCTTTTGGCTAATCCTTAAATTTCTTTGATATAAGTTGCAATACGTAATTCACTGTTCTTTTGATTTGGATGAACTTTTCTTAATGAGACATGCTTTAAATGTCCCAAAGTTTCTCTTTCAAGCAGAGGGTTATATCATTTTCTTGAAGTAGGTAATTTCATTATTGTTCAGAGTGTTGTGAAGGCTCTGTTGGCGTAAATGAGGGAATCTTGCTGTAGAGTTCTTGACCGGGACTACCAGGAGTGCAGGATACTCCCCAATTTTCATTTCTTGTCTTTGATCAACGATTTGATGATGGATACATTCTTCTTTTTGTTGGTCTTGGAAGTATACATGTACCCATCACCAGAGAGCAGTTTTTAATGGCGGTAAGCTTGTAGATAACTTCTTCGTGGACTTGTTGGAGGTAGTTGGAGATTATTCTTCATGCATTTGTTTGCGGTGCATTAGGAGGTATTTTTTTATATTTTCATCTACAATCAGGAAGAAGGCATTAGTTTTGTCAGTCAGGCTTCATTTCAATTTACAAAAGTCTCATTAGTTGTAAAGAATAGCAATAAGACAAAGTAATAGCCCTATTGGTTATAAAAATAGTTCTAGAGCATGGATGGCATCCAGTACTTCCTTCTCAACAGGTCATATGCTCCTTAATTATAATTATGGTAATCACTTGTAAATGTCTTGACCTCTATCTGATCTAATAATTCTATTTTAATCACAAAGGCTGCAGCTTGAATTGCTATTTCCCATTTCAACCTGTTCAAATCACTGCCAGACACAAATTCTGAAATCAAAGCCCTCCACATGGATCATGACATCCCATGGTTTGGAATCCATATTGACCAGTGGTGAAAGTAATACTGATGATTCAATGTCACCGAATGTTGATTATTCTTCATTTTCACTGTCACCACAGTTGCTTTCTGCACAGTCACTATTTTCATCGTTGCTTTTTGCTACGCAGTCTGGCATGTCATCGAGGTTTTTTTGATGCCCAATGCCAAGTTGATTCGTCGGCGACGAGAACTGGATATGCCCCAATCAATTTACTAATGCAACCGTCATAATAACGGCTCCTTTGTTCATCATTAAAGACATTCGATTTGGATTGCGAAGAGTCTTCTTCACATCCCCTTTTATTCTTTTTTGTTTATTCCCATCTCTCGCTTTCATTGACCTGATAAACTCATAGAGAGCTCTGCAGTAGAAATGCCTCCATTCCATACCAAGAACTTGTATCGATAACTCCTGGTTTCTTCAATGTCTCGATCTTAGATGACAGTCTTGCAATGTGCCAGTGTCAATCAAAGATTATGTATGGTCACTCATTAGTTTGTTTTGATCAAGCACTTTTTCCTCTGCCAAAGCAAAATGACTAACAAACAATGAAATGGAATCATTCTTTTCATATTCTTCTTCATCATCATTAAAGTTTGGAGCGAATTCACATTGATAAAGTAAGTCAGCAATTGAATCTCCATAAGTTTGAAATAGTTCATTTCCCTTGGCTAATTTACGGATTGTTTTGCCCATGATGAATTCTTGTCTGTCGTTGATTTCATCCAAATCACATTCAACATTTGTGGATTTGGCGACCAACTCAATAATGTAGTGTTAAATGGGACAATGGCGACACCAAACCATGTATTGACATGGTATGCTACTGATGACGTGGCTTGTGGCTTGCAAGTATTCTTGAATGTCCCACGATTGTCGTATTGATTTGTGTTCCGATTTTATTCGTTCCAGTTCGTGTGTTTACTGTGCTGATTAAACATTGTCGAAGCTGTTCGTTTTTAGTGTCCGTGGAAGTGATTGAGGAGTTATAGTTGTTTTAGAAATGGTGACCATTCGTCGGAGCCTTAGTGACGTAATGATTGCAGAACAAATGATTTTTGTGTATCTCCGGTGGTGGGATCATCACCATTTCCATTGCTGCTGTCTGCATCGGACGAGCATTGTCTCCATCGACATGTGGTGCATGCGGTGGCGACGCTCAACGGCGGCGCGACGGGGGTTGCTTTATGGTTGATTGTTTGAGGAAGGTAACTTGATGGTTGGGAATAATAGGATTGTCTAATTAGTGAAATCTTTCGGAAGCTCGTGACATAGGTCTTGAATATACTGAGTCCTGTGTTAAATTCCGGAGCACAACACATAAACATTTTCAAAACCACTACATCTACACACCTACCCGAATGATTGAATTTTAGGCGGCACAATCCACAATCACATGATTATTTCTAGGGCCTGGTCTCGTCTTGTCTCAGAGGGTATTCAGGGAATTGAGATTGNGATCTGATAGGGTTTTCCTGATTCAATTGAATTATTCGAGCAACGCCCCACCGTGAGAGGCAACGCGGAGTGACGTCCCCCAATTACGGCCACGTTAGAATTATTCATTTGGATCCCTTCGCTGATTTGAGTGCAGCAATCCGTAACCCCTTTCCCCCCGTCTACAGCAAGGCAACGTTAAAGGCCATCCCAGAATTATTCGTTTGCATCCCCCCATTGTGCAATCATCCCCACTTTGCTGCAATAATTGCCCCCTTTAAGGCGACGTCAGAATTAATAATTACAGCCTTTGCGGAGAGATGAAATCTACACTGCCGTTGAAGAAGCGCAACTTTGTGTCATTCAATGATGACAATTCGAATGAAGATCAATCGATTAGAAATAATAGACCGCCATTTGATCCAAAAAAGGCTAGAGAAGATGTCCAACCACAACGTACCAGGAGATCTCGACGAGTCGTCAATCCGAATGGAACTCTGGAGCGTTTGGATTCCAACAAATCTCAATTATACAATCAGTTGCAACAGGATGTTGAACTACCCAACAATAACTTCTTGAGTCCACTTTATGATACAACTTACTCTGCTCGGGAGGTTGGAATTGAATACCCACCATCTACCACAGGCTCAGGCAAATGTCATTTCAGAGTGTTGTACGTGATTGGCGGTCCAGAATTAGTTGAACAGGCCAAACGTGAAAACGTTAGGTTCCTAGATGTTGAACTTGTGAAAAGTCTTGCTCAGGATCACGGACATAAGGATCACTTCGTTTTTCGGATTTCTAAGACTGATCATTGGATTGTGTTGACGCCTCAGACGGTTGTTGATGACAACAAGGTGTATTATGTACGCAATTGGTATATGACTTATCTCTCACTCGCAATGCAAGAAGGAAATGATCCAGATGGATTCGTGACAGTATATCCGGATATAACGTATCATCTGCCAACGCTAGATGCAAATCACAATAAATTGGACTATACGATTCAACCAACGATTGCAGAGCTTTCTTTTTTGAGTCATGAGGAACTTAAGCAAGTAAAAAAATTCAAAGTCATGAGGAAGAATGTTGGGATGGTTGAATTTACACGTCCTGTTGATGTCACTGATGTTGACATTCTACAAACTGTGACTATTGACAAACTCCGGATAAGTGTTGAGCATCATTATGATTATCAAGTCAAAGTAGGAGAGAAATTGAATTGCCCAGCCAGAGTCACGTTCTATGAAGTCGGAAAGGGTATCCAAGATGACAAGAAGTCTGAGTTCCTCAAGAGGTTGAAGACGAGAATAAGTGACAACGATTGTTCATTTGCTTCGTATGATCATGATGAATGTGTTCTCGTTGTGGAAGTCCCTCATTTCAGTGGTCATGACTTTAATGTCCCATTGCAAGATTCCACCAAAGATGATCGTCAAGGTGAAACGGGTGATGATGATGACAATGATGATCGTGAAGATGAAAACGGTGAAAATAGTGAACATCAGGAGGGGAGTCATGATTCAACCGATGAAATAAATCAAGACTCATTGCAAGATTCCACCAAAGGTGATTGTCAAGGTGAAATGGGTGATGATGATGAAAATGACGAAATTAGTGAACAGCAGGAGGAGCATCAGTCAACAACCTCCAACTCCGATGTTTGGAACTCGATTCAACCAGACGTAAATCATGAAATCTATTATGAGTTCAAGAACGACTACTACAATGGAAGTGCTCTCAAAACAAGTGAAACTGGTTTTCTAGTAGAAATGACACCAGCCGCATTGCGTTATATCTGTCGTCGGAGCACTTATTGGCATAATGATCACATGCAAACTCTTCTGTCGTTTTGTCTAATATGGATTAAAGATCAAGATGTATTCCTCTGCCCTCAGCCGATTATATCAAATAAGGGAAAGAAATTCAATTATTGGCCGGTCGAGGAGGAGCAGTTAAAAGATATCAAATCCAAAGGCACAGCACTTGCCTTAATAAACAGTGGCGGAAACCATTGGAGTCTATTGGAAATAAATAACAAATCGAAGGACTGGAAAGAAGAAAGGATCGTCACACAGATTTATGGAGATTGGGTGCCTCCAGACATTAAAGACTTCAATGTATGGTTCAATGGAAAGTATTATCCTGATGAAGATCAACCTGCCGAGCTTGCATGGTCGAGTAATAGTACTTGGCTCGGTGGAAAGAAATATTCTAATGAAGCTGAACCTGCCGAGGAACCCGACAAAAATAAGGTGAAGCTCCATCATAATTTACTTCTTCAAGAAGATTATCCGGGAAGCGAAGATCTTACATCGTGTGGCTGGGTATTATTTCAATTCCTTGCTAAACGGATCATTGAGTTGTTCCCCAATGTGGCTGATAGGACTGTGATTGAACCATATCTAGGAGAGAAAACAAGGACCAGGACAGCACGTTTGCTCATGAAGATGATGCAGTCACTGACTGAAGGCTGGAAGGTTGATTTTATCTCCAAAGATTCCACACAGCTTTTATGGAGTGAAGGCAGTGTAGCAACGCGTGATGATTCTAGATTCTCAGCACATGAATTATCAAAACGAGTGATGGAGTTAGACGAACAAAAATTCAACACTTTGATCAAATTGAAAGAATGTCCATGCAATGGGAGATGCAGTACCTATGCTTCCATGTGCTTTTGTACGAAATGCTTAGCCTCCTACCATCCCCGATGCATAAATACGCTGCATCTCAAGTCTAAGAAACCAATCAAGTGTCACGGTTGTGGCGATCAAGTCACTCAAGAACATCCAATTGCCCTAGTAACCAGTAATATCGATTTTCAGAAGCGTGTTTTTGTGAATGGTTCTTTCATGACAAGGACAATCATTCTCGACTACTTCAGTCATGCGCCCTCATATCGTCATCACCAACTGACGCGCCATCGTCGTCCTCACCAAACCTCAACGACTGTCTTGTTAAAAATTTAGGTGTCAGCTATTCTGGTATTGATCCTGTTGTAGATGGATATATC
This sequence comes from Cyclotella baltica, assembly GCA_036939635.1. Classification (NCBI taxonomy): domain Eukaryota; phylum Bacillariophyta; class Thalassiosirophyceae; order Thalassiosirales; family Thalassiosiraceae; genus Cyclotella; species Cyclotella baltica. Next base: position 2,917 of record JALLAY010001379.1, on the reverse strand, counting down.
AAGGATTGTGAAAGATTGTTGGAGGGTTACGAAGGTCCCGGACATGCAAAGATGATAATGGAGGCTGTCAAAGCAGTTATGAATTATCGTGATAAAATCTTCAAAGAACCTGGACGAGAAAAAAGACTGAGAAGGTTGAAGGATACGCTGAGTTCTGTTGAAAATTGCATGAGATGTGAAGCTGTGGTTAGAGAATTTGATGAAAATGGTGATGAAGAGAGCGATCAGGATGAAGAGAGCGATCAGGATGAAGAGAGCGATCAGGATGATGAAGACAAAAACGCAAGTGATGATGACGTCTTTCAAGACATCTCACGTGGAAAAAGGAAATACGAGAGCAGTCTGAAAATCGATGCTAAAAAAATAAAGGTGGGAGACTGTTTTGCCATCATTAATCAGTGGAATAGGCCTCAATATGTCTCAGTGGAACGATTACCAGAACATCGTGGAGGTCCGTTGCATTTAAAAGTTCAAAGGAGAACCCAAACGGGTTACAAGGATAACAACAGGCCATCTATTCCTGTCTACAGAGATGACATCGAAGAAAGTTTCAAGAAATACAAACTCGGTTGTGATGGAAAACTTTTTCTTCCTTTCGTAGCACTGCCAGTTAAAGCATTCGATTCTGTGATGTGCAAAGAAAGAAATGCAAGGATAGTCAAAGTGATGGACGATCATGCACTAATAGAGTGGGATGATGCCGACGAAATGGATGAGGACAAACCCGAGGTTGTCAACAATGCCGATGAAATGGATGAAGATGAACACCATTGTCATGTTTATTTTCTTCATATGAGACCCCTGCATCAAACTGGATTGCCCCCCAACAATGAAGCATCAACTATTCAAGAGAAATTATGCTGGCAAGGTAGAAGAGCTATTTTTTATCGTGGTATGGACGTTTTACTTCACCACCCTAATCGATGGCTTCATGCAACCATTGTGGAAATGCAGGAATATTTTTTCCTACTAAAGTATGTGGGCGCAGGTCCTCAAAACAATGATTGGCAACCTGTAGCCCTAATTTCGCCTGTCATTGATAACATAGACCACCGTCGATCAGCCCGTCTCAGCTGTCGGAAGTTAGTCGACCGTTATGATCCAACTACGTATGATCAAAGACCCGTGAGAAGTCAAACATTGGCAGACTACATTGCCAAACAAATAAAGCGACATGGCGTTTGCAAGAACTCACGCCAACCGGGCGACATAGTTATCAACAATGATTTTGATGAATATCGCAGGAAAAATTTGAAAATACAAGTCAAAGAGATGGGTAAATTATTTTGTCTGAGTCAACACAACGGTACCACACACAGTATTGATGACTATGTGCTAGATATGGTATTTGGTGCTACGGAGGTAGTAGTACCATATCTTCTGGTACATGTCCCGATATCGGTTGGCAGGCGCGGTATCCATCGGCATCCGCCAACGGATCCATGCCGTCGGCGACTGTCAAAGCGTCGACACATCGGCATTTACGATGATAGATTAAGCTCATAATAAATCATGTACTTACCAACGTAACCGATGTGTGCGCTATGATTAGCACTATGTGACCCATCAAGAATCTATTGATGAAAAGAAGCATACAACATTGAATTCGAGGTGTCAATTTATCAGGGAAAAGATCAACAGTCCAAACTCTCAGAGTACAATCTTGTTAACACCACTATCCAGCTTTGTTAAATGTGATCAATCCTTCAGTATGGAACTTTCTGTTTTATCTCAGATGAAAATCTACGTTATGATTGCCAAGAAAACTCAGAACAGTGCGGAACATTTATCCTCCTTATTCAAGAGTTTATAGGTTGTGATGAAGCACCTGAGTTATCAATTCTCTTGCTTCATTCACCTCACATACTTTCAAATGACTCAATAAAGGAGGCATTACAACGTCCGGAAACGTTCAAAAGTAGTTTTGAGATAATTTGGTCTTCATTCGAGCGTCGCGGGTATCCTAAATTTAGCTCCCGATACACACACTGTTTGGATCTAAAATATTTCATGGAAGAGCTGCACAAATTTTTGGATGATGATCAAGATGGTGAAATGGACTATTCTCCACGAAATACAGCCAAATCTTATGTCCTTCGTCATTTTGAGAATCGTAACGTTCCCAATGAGGGGATTGTAACAAAATATAAATTCCACATCAACCAGTTGGATTCTATTTTTGGCACAAAGACAGTCGTGGATAAAATCAAAAAGGAGAATATGGTATCATTTGCAGCAATGTTTGAAAACTTCTTACAGATGAGTTGTATGGGGATGTCTACATCATGTAAATTCACAGTTTGTTCAACAATCGAAGCAGTTGCTGCATATAGGCTACTTGTTCGTTATGAAGGAGACAAGTTCAAGATTTACTGCCGGTTGTGCCGCCAAGATTGTTGTAATGAAGAGTACTCTGGACTGATTGATGCGGTTAGGGCTGTCCCTAAAGTCGGAATACTTCACTTGTTATCACCATTCGTCGATACCTCCGATGAGGACATTAGTATAGCTTCTATTGAGACAAATCAGAACCATGTACTCAAAGATCATCAACGCATTCCAAAATCCATCAATAAATGCACTCCTCGTGGCAAATTAGACGCGTGTGTGGGCAATGATCAGTATGTTGTCGCTGCAGTCGATACATGGACTGATGAATCTCCTAAATGTTGGTCACATTTTGTAGATCTCTTAATGTCCGATGATGCAGTAGTTCCAATTCAAAAGATTCAATCTATCGTCATTCAAGAGAAAGAGCCATCATCTGTATTGACAAAAAAGATTATACAACCCAGAATCAATCTAAGAAATTGCCAATCTGAGGATTACTCTGCTACCAATGTTTCAGTGGAAGAGCTGGTGGCAAAGCACATTGATTCTATCATGGTGATTGATTTGGTTCATGATTCATTCCCAG
>JALLAY010001378.1:0-10620 GCA_036939635.1 Cyclotella baltica | reverse complement strand
GCGGCTCCTGGCTGTGTTGTGGGGCTCTGGGACGAGTCGTTATTCCCGGACAGCTGTTCCTGTGAAGTGGAGTTATCCGATGCTGCGGGGACTTCTATTCCTTGGAACCAGGTACGTGAAATATCATAATTTTCAGTTGTTGAAATTTGTCTTGATTTGCTCACGAGTTCAGCCCAATTCTCAGGTACACTACCAGACCGCAGGGATGGGATTGTTGTAGAATTGTCGTCAAAGACAACGTGGTATTGAGGGGAGACGAGTCCCGTCTTTGGATTCATTACTAGGGCGACGCTTCCGGCATGGGCAGGAGAAAGGCCGAGGAAGATGGCTAATCTGGCTCGTGGTTCCCATTTAGGTAGTCCCTTTGGATCAACTTGGACTCTGGAGTCCAGAACATAGCAGGGGCAGCCGAACGGGTGGTAATTTTTGAACCTGACATTGCCTGATTGTGACCTGGAGAATTCCATTTCTGGAGTCCTTCCATTGTCATTGATTGTTAAGTTGTTTAGTCCGTCCTCTGCACATTTGACTGCAAAGGGCCATAAAATAATCGAGATATACTCTGGCCAATGACGTATGCCATGCAATAATAGTGTCCTGGATGCCAGCGTGATGTCTTTAATCTTTCGTTCCACTATTCCATTCTGGTGGTGTGCACTCACCCCACAGAATGTTAGCTTCTGACCTTGACGGATGCAGTCTCGCTTGAACGCTGGTTCGGCGAACCTGCCATTGTTTGCATGGTACCTTTGCACTTTGATTCCACGTATTCTACATCGATACTCAAACTCGTGCTTGGCTGCTAGTGTTGATTCGGCAGATAAATCTCTCATTAAGATAGTACAAACGTAGTTCGTGGCGTAGTCTACAAAGACCGTACACCCCATACTCTGGCTCTCGTTAGATTCCCTTTCTCTTGCGGCAATAGGCCTGGTTGGGCAGAAACCATTTGGTCCACTCCAACACATTGCCCCGGCTTCGTGATAGCTGCTCCTCGCAAGGTGGACCTTTTCTTGTCCTTAGTCCTCTTAGAGCGCCATGGTTTCCTGTGGGCTGTACCGAACAAGCAAGAGACGCATGGAGGTGGATTCTTCTTAAGCCGAAGGAAGCAGTTGGGCAATATCCCGAGGCTTGCTAGGCGAAACATCACGGAGAAAGGGAGATGAAAGAGTCTATTGTGCATGTCCAGAAACTCCTGCTGGAGTGGTGACAGCTGCTGTGGATGGGCCAGTTTGCGTATCTCTTCTTCGGACAACATGGTTGACGTTTCTCGATACTCAACTGTCGTTGTTGGAAGGTCACAGACCTCTTGGTTGTCTGGACGGTGGAGGAACTCCCTCGTAACTTCAACCTCTTTGCCATCTGGGAACAGCACCTTGAATTGACGCACGTTATTCTCATCGATTCGCGATGAAATGACTCGGACTAATGCATTGGTACCCTCTTTCTTGTAGATGAGAAGCTCGTTGGATTGAATGACAGACTCCAAGTATATGGGAGTTGGATTCCCGTCATCTGCCATATCAGCAAGCTTGTCTATGTGATGGCTTGCGCAACAACAGGTGGTGTTGATGGAGTCATCAACCTTTCTAGAGAAAGCTCGGGTGAACCATGAGAAACTACTGGTTCCTTCATTGATGGGCATTTCGGGGAGGTTTGATTCAGGGTGATGAATTGTCCTTTGAAATTTTCCGTGATCCCAATAGAAGCGAGTGTGTTTCCGTTTGGTGTCTACACCAGTCCCAATATCATCATCAAACATGTCGGCTAAGTGGGTGACACTCATAACATTCACGGGTGAGTTGGGGAAGTACAATGTATCCTTCAAAAGATACGTGTGCTCTTTCCCATCGTCATCCTTCCATGACCACTTGACCGTCCCAATGCCAGATGGTCGACTATTCTTCCCCCCAATCGTGGCAACCACATGGGGAAGGTCTAGGTCGTCCAGGTCTTGGAACATGCGCTTGTCCTTGCAAATATGCACATTAGATGAATTGTCACATATCACAAATGATGTGTCAGAGTCAAAGTATGTCTTGTCCTCCGAAAGTTGGCTGACCTTTTGGTCAATATTGAGCACTGTCGCAAAGACATACTTCGATCGACTCCATCTGGATTTGCGCGATCCTGTGAATTCTCTTTGCTTCCGAGGTGTTCTCATGCGTGTCCAGGTCTTTCTATGTGGTGGCTCAGTGGTGCCGCGGTAGCTAGCAGATACCTTGGATACAAAACGGGATACCTGACTCCAGATCCACCGCATCTTGCCCCTCACACGTGATGTGTGATGTGCAATCAGCGCCAATATCAGGCGGTGCAGCCGAGACACGAACATGAGCACCAGCGAGATAGCAATCAAATGCAGCTCGTCGAAGATTAAATGGTTCGGGAATGAGTGCCAAGAGGTAAGCCGATATTTTTCAAGTGCAATAGCCCATCGTGGTTGTTCCCATTTGTCCGTGCAATGTGATGTCCATCGTCGCATGCGAAACGCAGCAGCGTACATGTTCTGCTCGGGCGTGTTGAGGGCGTAGATGAAGACGCTGCTTGACATGAGCTTCCGTCTGCTAATGCCGGGGAAGAGCTTTCGAATTGCCCTCCTTGGTCTCTTTCTAACCTCTTCTTCGATCAATTTATTCTTTGCTCTTCTGTGAAAATCACGGTCGAATATCCAGGAATGAATCATCACGAGCCAACCGTCGAGTTTAAGGAGGCCGATCCAACCTTTCCAAATGCCAGCCCAAAAAGTCATGGTCAGGAACAGGAATACTTGAATCGAGATTGCCGCCACGTAATCGACGAAGATGCTAGCCCAAGAACTAGCGAGCCGGTGTAGGTAAGCCGTTTTCAATATTGTCTGAAGTAGTACATTGTGATAGTTCCGATAATCTAACATCGTCGTGAACCATCTCAACCAGTTGGTGGGGGAATTAAGATACAGGGCCAGTCGGAAGATTGCTGTTAAAAGTAGGATGAAAGCAAATCCTAGTTTATGGAGCAAATTCCCCTCTTCCGGGCCCTCTAGTTTCCCGCCTCCTTGATGATTTTGTTGATGTCTTCTTCAGAGACACAGAGATTGGTGGCTAGGGCAGTACGAAGCTTCTGGGATACGGTGAGCTGCTTCTCTCCTTTGTCTTTTCCATTGGTGGCATTCACTGACCCTGGACGCCCTTTTCCTCGTTGACTATTACGTAGACGCTTCCACTCGTCATGAGACTTGGTGTCGTGGTCTTTCCAATAGAGGCCATCCCATTTGCCGGGCTGCTTGTGCTCGGTGCACCATTTCCACTTCTCTCCGTCATCACGAGTAATCTCGTCACCCTTGTACTGCGTCCTCCAAATTGCAACACGGTCGATAAAGCCAGGTCTATCCCCGTTTGAGGTACGGTTGCCATCGTCATTGCTCTTCGGGTTTCCTTTTCCATTTCCACTTGTTGCTAACGCTGCCGCTGCTTTCTTTACAGATTCGAGTTCGGTTGCAAGAGCAATCAGCTTAGCGTCTCTGGGATCAACTGCAGACCATTCTTCCTTGGAGACCAAGTTGCCATAGTAGGTATTGGCAGCGAGCATGAGCTGAGAAGGTGAGATATCCTTGTGCTGTCCGATACCTGATTCAGTGTCGGCTTTGATGGCTTCGATCATGTCGTTGAATTTGGCATTTGGACCGGACAGAAGTGCATCTAAGAGGTGACGACGGTAGGTAGTGTCGCCGTACTCCATGTTGTTATCAATGATCACCTTGTAGTGCTTTTGGATCTCAGCCAGCATGGTAGACACGTTGTTCTCAAAGTTCTGGAGTTTGGCATTCTCAATCTTGGTCCTGTGGCTCTCGATATTGATCGTTGTTGTCGGATCTTGCTTTTTCAAGAGTAGAAATAACTTAGTAGGTCCATCTTCTTTAACAACTCCATGTGCATCCGTAAAAGAGAAACTGGCACTGTCTAGATGCAGATTGTCCAGAGTTGTTGGATCCAACACGTTGTCCAGAAATCTGCTAACGATGTTCCCTCGAACTCGATTGTAGAAGATCGCTTGGTGAGCAGGATTATTTGCTGGATCAATGGTCTGAGCCGTCCATGGAGCCGGAGGAATCGGGTCCGTATTAGCGAGGGCAGGTCCAAAACGAGCAAATGCTGCTCTCTGCACGTGCTCGAGCTTCATCGTCTGATACTGAGTGATGATGTTCATGTGCTTCGTGGCCACGCCATTTGCATCCCATGCCACTGGGACGAACGTCACTGCTGGCCCGAGAGTCGTGGATCGAGAGCGAAGGAAGACTTGGAAATCTTTTGCATCCTGCAAGGAATCAGTGAAGAGTTTCTCGTCGGGGTGTCCACGGGAACGTTCTTTGAAAAGTCGTTGTCCAATTGTCGTGCCCGGATTGAAATCATCGCATTCTGGATTCTCGGTCCAAGTCACTGGAGCTGGAGGAACCACTGGAGGAGCATTCACTACAGGATTTGCTCCGGCATTTTGTTGATCAGCCATGTTGTTTCTGCGCCTAGGAGGTGTCGAGACAATTGGAAAGATTCTTGGAGCTGTCGAATTCGAGCGAAGGCTTCGAGTTGCCATAAATTGTCGATGGAAATCTCTCCCAAAAAGATGATTCCGTCGGTAATAACGTCTCCGTCGCACAAAGCAATACGGTTAGAACAGTCTGTATAAACTGAAACAATCCAGCGCAAGGCGTGGATTAGGTGAGAGAGCTTGGCACAAAGCAAAGCAGAGATGACAATTGGTAATCAAATTGTGAGCTTAATTTTACTTTCCGAGCGTTTCAAAAACTATTTCAAAAACATCCTAAAGTATGTAGATAAACTCCAAAGTACGTAGTATAAAAATACATACGTAGAGATATGAAATCTCACACTCCCTCGGAAACGCGAGGAACAGCACTTCACCACCCCATGAGCTTTCGACGGAGGTACTCGAACGTAGGATCCCCAAGGGGTTTCGTAAATATGTCCGCGATTTGTTCCTTAGTGTCGATGTGCTCAATTTTGATCGTACCTTTTTCCACATGAGTACGGAAGTGATGGTACTTGATGGCAATGTGCTTCGTTCTGGGAGTAAACTTGGGGCTCTCGGCCACCTTAATGCAACTGCGGTTGTCTTCGAAGACACGACAGTGGAATGTAGGAGAAGGGTTATGAATCCCGAAGACGTCATCAATCTCTTGCATCAAGTGCATAAAGGGAATGACCTCTCGCATAGCTTGAGAGAGAGCAATGTATTCGGCCTCTGTCGTACTTAGTGCAATTTCGGTCTGCAATTTGCTTGACCATGTGATGGGGCAACCTGCGTACATAATGACGTACCCAGTCCTAGAAAGAACACTTTCGGGGTTCTGGTGATCCCCTGAGCTCCAACCACCTGCGAAGTCAGCATCCACGTAGCATTCAAGACCTCTGTTGGGATCAGGGCTGTACAACAGGCCTTTATCTGCTGTCCCAAGAAGATATCTTGCAATACGTTTGACTGCCTTCTCATGACACAGTTTAGGAGAAGCATTGAACCTTGCACATTGATGCACAGCCATCGATATGTCCGGGCGCGTGCTGTTTTGAAGAAATCCCAGCATGCCAATCACGGATCTATAGTGCCAATCATGCTTTCTGTCTGGTCCATCTGAGTCCCTAGAGAGTAACGGGCCAATGACTGGATTGGAGCGTGCATTTGTGTCAGATGGTTCAATACCCATGGTTTGGAGAATTCTTTCGATCAGAAAGGGCTGTCGTAGCACGAATTCATTGTTGTCGAGTTTCTGTATGTCGACTCCAAGGTATTTATCTATGCTGCCCTCGTCCGTGAATTCGAAGTTCTCTTCTCCATCTGTGAGTGATTGAATGAACTCACTGAGTATGCTTGCTGTTTTCCCTATAAGAATGCAGTCATCAACATAAACTAAAATGACCATGTCTGCCTTAATAAACACGCAAGGATCAGCGAGAGATTCTTTGAACCCTCTGGCTTCCAGTGCAGTCTTCAGACAATTATACCAGTTGCTTGATGCTTGCTTGAGACCGTACAATGACTTCTTGAGCCTAAGAACATATTGCCTATTCTGCTCTATACCATCAATTGAAATCCCTATGGGTATCTCCATGAATACTGGGGTATCAAGTTCAGCCTGTGGAAAAGCCAGTACGAAGTCTAGTGCCTGTGACTCTAGTCCCGAGATTTGGCAAATGATCAACAGAAATCTGACACTTATCCAATTGACTACCGGGGCATATGTCTCCCAATAATTAACTCCCCATTGTTGCTGGCCTCCATGGGCGCATAGTCTGGCCTTATGCTTGTTCAAAGTCCCATCAGGAAATCGCTTCCTCTTGAATGACCATATGGACATGATGGTCTTCATATCTTTTGGCATCAGTGAGCGGGGAATAATCTCCCAGTGTTCACGCCGTGTATGATCATCAATCTCCTTTTCCATGGCGTCGACGAAGCTTAATCGGTCGTCCTGCTTCAGCATCTCACGAAAAGTGTAAGTCTCATTAGCTTCTTTCCCGGCAGCAAATGCATGGGAGATGAACGAATTGATTGTGCCGTCAAAATTCTTGTCTGCGATGTTAAACCAGTTGTTTGTTGTTGCTAACGTCTCGACAGGCAAATTAATTGTGTGGTACGTGGCATCTGGGATTATCGTTGACGTGAATAAAGTGAGGGCTGCAGCTAAAATTGTCGCAACTAATCCTTTGTTAAGTCGGGGGGAACGCCGCAATCCAGATTCCTGGAGGTTTATCATCTTTGGCATCTGCAGTCCATCTCCCTCGGAAACCGAAGGTAGGTCTTGATTGTTTGCATGTTCTCCCTCGTTTCGAGGCAAGCTCTCAACATTTGGATTGATATTTTCAGGCGAGAGCAAGTCATCACTAGATTGGGCATCGTCAAGGCGAGGCATCGACGAGAGCAAGTCATCGTTGGGTACGGGAAAAGGGGGCTGTGCATCAACCGGAGGATTTTCTTCTGGCGAGGCGGCTCCTTCAGGGGACTGTGCGTCTGCAGAGGCGTTGGCGTCTGATGAGGCGGCTCCTGGCTGTGTTGCGGGGCTCTGGGACGAATCGTTGTTCCCGGACAGCTGTTCCTGTGAAGTAGGTTTATCCGATGCTGCAGGGTCTTCTATTCCTTGGAACCAGGTACGTGAGATATCATAATTTTCAGTTGTTGAAATTTGTCTTGATTTGCTCACGAGTTGAGCCCAATTCTCAGGTACAGTGCCAGACCGCAGGGATGGGATTGTTGTAAAATTGTCGTCAAAGACGACATGGTATTGAGGGGAGACGAGTCCCGTCTTTGGATTCATAACTAGGGCAACGCTTCCGGCATGGGCAGGAGAGTGGCCGAGGAAGATGGCTAATCTGGCTCGAGGTTCCCATTTGGGTAGTCCCTTTGGATCAACTTGGACTCTGGAGTCCAGAACGTAGCAGGGGCAGCCGAACGGGTGGTAATTCTTGAACCTGACATTGCTTGATTGTGACCTGGAGAATTCCATTTCTGGGGTCCTACCATTGTCATTGATTGTTAAGTTGTTCAGTCGGTCCTCTGCACATTTAACTGCAAAGGGCCATAAAATAATTGAGATATACTCTGGCCAATGACGTATACCATGCAATAAAAGTGTCCTTGATGCCAGCGTGATGTCTTTTATTTTCCGTTCCACTATTCCATTCTGATGGTGTGCTCCCACTCCACAGAATGTTAGCTTTTGGCCTTGCCGGATGCAGTCTCGCTTGAATGCTGGTTCAGCAAACCTACCATTGTCCGCATGGTACCTTTGCACCTTGATCCCACGTATTCTACAGCGATACTCAAACTCATGCTTGGCTGCCAGTGTTGATTCGGCAGATAAGTCTCTCATTAAGATGGTACATACGTAGTTCGTGGCGTAGTCTACAAAGACCGTACAGCCCCATACTCTGGCTCTAGTAAGATTCCCTTTCTCTTGTGGCAGTAGACCTGGTTGGGCAGAAACCATTTGGTCCACTCCAACACATTGCCCTGGCTTAGTGATGGCTGCTCCTCGCAAAGTGGAGCTTTCCTTGTCCTTAGTCCTTTTGGAGCGCCATGGCTTCCTGTGGGCTGTACCAAACAAGCAAGAGACGCATGGAGGAGGATTTTTCTTAAGCCGTAGGAAGTAGCTGGGCAGAATTCCGAGGCTTGCCAGGCGAAACATCACTGAAAAGGGAAAGTTGAAGAGTCTGTTGTGCATATCAAGAAATTCTTGCTGGAGTGGAGAAAACTGCTTTGGATGCGCCAACCTGTGTATCTCCTCTTCACTTAGCATGTTTGTTGTTTCTCGATACTCCACTGTCGTAATGGGAAGGTCACAAACCTCTGGATTGTCTGGACGGTTGAGGAACTCCCTCGTGACTTCAAAAACTTCTTCACCGTCTGGAAATGATACCTTGAACTGAAGCATGTTGTTCTCAGCGATTCGTGATGAAATGACTTGGACTAATGCATTGACACCCTCTTTCTTGTAGATGAGTAGCTCATTAGGTTGAATGACTGACTCCAGGTATATAGGAATCAGACTCCCGTTGTCTGTCATGTCAGCGAGTTTATCTATGTGATGGCTTGAGCAGCAGCAAGTGAGATTGATTGAGTCATCGACTTTTCTAGAGCAGGCTTGGGTGAACCACGAGAAACTGCTGGTTCCTTTGTTGATGGGCATTTCCGGGAGGTTTGATTCAGGATGATTCTTTGGAATTTTCCATGGTCCTAGTAGAACCGGGTATGTTTCCTTTTTGTGTCCACGCCAGTCCCATCATCTTTGTCAAACATGTCGGCTAAATATCAGTGACACTCATGACATTCACAGGGAAATTTGGAAAGTACAATGTGTCCTTCAAAAGATACATGTACGTCTTCCTGTCGTCATCCTTCCATGTTGACTTGACGGTTCCAATGCTAGATGGTCGGCTGTTCTTCCCCCCAAACATGGCAACCATGTGAGGAAGAAAGGTCATTCAGGTCTTGGAACATCCGTTCATCCTTGCAGATATGCACGTTAGACGAATTATCACATATCACAAATGATGTGTCAGAGTCAAAGTATGTCTTGTCCTCCGAGAGCTGACTAACCCTTTGGTCAATGATAAGCACTGTCGCAAGGACATACTTGATCTACTCCATCTGGATTTACGGAAGCCATAAATATTTTCTGCTTCTGCCTCGTTCGCATCCGCATCCATGTCTTTCTGTGCAATGGTTCGGTAGTCCCACGGTAGCTTGCAGATACCTTAGATACAAAATGAAGTATCAGGGTCCAGATCCATCTCAGCTTTCTCCTGACACATGATTTGGACCAGCATCAGAAACAGTTGATGCATCCAAATTGCAAACATTAGCACCAATGAGATTGCAATGATGTTGAATTCATCGAACATTGGATAGTTGGCAAATGATTGCCATGAGGTAAGCCGATAATTTTCAATCGCAGAGGCCCACTTTGGTTGCACCCATTTGTCCGTGCACTGTGATGTCTACTGTTGCATGCAAAAAGCTGCGGCGTACATGTTTTGTTCGGGTGTATTGAGGGTGTACGTGAAGACAGTGCTGGACATGATATTGCGTCTGCTACTGCCGAGGAAAATCTTTCGAATTGCACTTCTTGGTCTCTTCTTAACTTCTTTTTTGATTAATCTATTCTTCGCCCTTCTGTGAAAATCACGGTCAAAGATCCACGAGTGAATCATGACGAGCCAATTGTTGAGTTTCAGGAGGCTGATCCGCCCTTTCCAGATGCCCCTCCAGATCATCATGATCAGGTAGAGGAAGATTTGGATTGAGGTTGCAGCCAAGTAGTTGACAAAAATTCTGGTCCAAGAGCTTGCAGGCCAGTGTAGGTAAGCCGTTTTCAATATTGTCTGAAGTAATACATCATGATAGTTCCGATAATCTAACATCATTATGAACCATTTCAACCAGGTGGTTGGGGAATTAAGATACAGTGCCAGCCGGAAGATTGCCGTAATAAGTAGGATGATAGCAAATCCTAATTTATAGAGCAAGTCCCCTCTTCCGGGCCCTCTAGTTTCCCGCCTCCTTGATGATTTTGTTGATGTCGTCTTCAGACACGCAAAGATTGGTTGCTAGGGCAGTACAAAGTTTCTGAGAAATGGTGAGCTGCTTATCTTCTTATTTCGTGCCATCGGTTGCATTAACTCCCTTTACCTCTCTGCTGGTTGCATAAACACTTCCACTCATTGTGGGACTTAGTGTCATGGTCTTTCCAGTAAAGTCCATCCCACTTGCCAGGCTGTTTGTGCTCAGTGCACCACTTTCATTTCTCTCCATCCTTGATAATCTTGTCTCCAACATACTTGGTGTCCGGGCACGAACAGATGCCCAGCGCCCGTTTGACGTCAAAAGTCGCCAAAGTCGGAAATAAAACCTTCGATGTCGGATACCTTTTGGAAGGGGCTAGGTATCCTCGTGCGGCCCGCGGGCTTCCTATTTAAAACTATCCAATTGAAGCCGCAAGCTGCCTTGCTCGTCGGCAATGTAGCGGCGGATGGTACTCAATTGATATCAAGTTCAATTGTTTACCATCACCACTTCTTCGATTGATGGTTGATTGTTGATTGATTGTCTATCAATAGCTCGTTCTTG
>JALLAY010001377.1:0-10630 GCA_036939635.1 Cyclotella baltica | reverse complement strand
TTGACAGGTTTTGGCAAAGGTACGGATGTATTGAATGGAATTTATTTACATTGACAGTACAACTCTTATACCGTCAATCTCAATTTATTATAGCCTCGTTCACCAATTTCGGCTTTTTTTCTTGTGCTTTCTGTGTCCGACAAGCCCTTGCTCAGAGGAGGGCTAGCGGGCGGAGACGGGCGATCGCAGGGCTAGCTCTCACGCTAACGATGGAGCCATGGAGCATCATAAATCATATCTACCGAGCAGTCAGCAATAGGCCAGCCATCAGCCATCAGCCACCAGCTAAATGAAATCAGTTCAATCATCCTTTTATTAACTGCGGATTGCATGCATTTGAGTATTCGCATCAATCGATATGCTGTCAGCTTAGGATGCTTTTCTAGCATAGCCGCAGCAGCTTCCCAACCAACTCCGAGGATCCCGTTACCTTCATTTGTGTCAGAATTAACCCGCCGGGACGAGTTCATCTTGTTTGCGACGTCGCGTTCAACGGCATCTAACTTTCCGCGTACATTTGGGCAGCTTGTTTCTCTTGATAGCACAATGACAACAAATTTACCTGCTGCAACGTGTCCATGCTGTTCCTTTATCGGGGGAAATCTGTTCCTCCCGTCTGATGACAAGAAAAAATATTCTAGTGAGCCGAAGGATGCAATGCAAGTATTGGATGTTATGAAGCCTCAGGATGCATGGAAAGTAATATCAGAGAATGAAAGCAATGATAAGATTTTGCTGGTAGATACTCACGGCCATCCACATTTGCAGAGAGACATTCAATATGCTAATGCCGTTGATGAAAATCCTCTGGTAGATGAAAGAGTTGTATCGATAACGTGTGCAGTTTCACCACTCGACTGGAAAAATGCATTGGAATATGCTTCCAAATCATTATTTGTACTCCCTGCACTCGGGATACATCCATGGTATCTCGGTGACATCCTTAGTGAGAATGATGAAACTGAAGACATTGAAAAACATCTAAACTGGGATTGGCTGGCTGAACTGGAACACCATTTATCTGAGCATCCCAACCTCATTGTTGGTGAGATTGGACTCTGCAAAATGGCGAGGTTTGTACGTGAATTCCCTAAAGAAAAAGGTGGGAAAGCAACTGCACTGCAACTACAAAAGCTTGTATTTCGTAAGCAGATGGAGCTTGCAGCAAAATGGTCCAGGCCGGTCACTGTACATTGTGTCAATATGCATGGAGCTTTTATGGAAGTTCTTAAAGATATTGCACAAAAAGCAAAGGAGTCTTATGCAATCAGCAATAGGGAGGCAAATCATGAAAACATATCATTACATAACTTTGTAAGAAATGCATTCCCACCTTCCATTGCAATGCATTCCTTTACTGGCACGTCTCACCACGTGCAAGAAATCTTAAAGTTTGAAGATGAAATAATGAATCCCACTAAGAGCAAACGCGTATCCCGGAAGGTGAAGAAGCATGCATCAACTTCCGAGGTTAATAAACGTACAATTGACAACGGTAGCAGACGGGAGTGTTTATTCTTTTTTGGGTTTTCTCATGCTATCAATCATGTCATGTGTACAAGCGACAAAGCGAGACAAAAAGGTATGGAAGCGGTTTGTGCAGTTCCACCAGAGCGTTTGTTAGTAGAGTCTGACGTTCATGCCATGGCAGATGTTATACTTGGCACAGCTGGTGCAGTTGCTTACATTGCATCTGCCAGGGAAGAAGAGATGAGTTGTGTAGCTAAGAGAACAACTTTAAATGGACTGAGGTATATCGGTTCCTTATCACTAGCTTCACAATTAATGAATGATCAATGAAAAATAAGATGTTGTTAGTCCCTTTACCTTTTCATTGGAATGGAGCGAACTAATTTCATTTTAATCTTACATTCACACAAACTCAATTACCATACAGAACTACTAAAACTCTTCTCTCGCAATACATGATAACCACACCGAACTGCTACAATTGGAGTTGCCCCAATTGACACAAAATCCATACTCTCCTGACTTGAACTAGCGGAAAATTGATATTCACTATCTGAAAATTATTACCTAAATACGATGTTGCCTATTTTCCAACTGCGTACTGCTAACAACTCTATCAGTCTTTCTTCTTCTGTCCATTACCATTTGCCATTGCTTTAGACAAATCTTCAACTGTTGATGATGTTTTTTGGATAGCACTATCCACATGTTGCTTCACCGTAATAAGAAGGGCCAACAGTAGTATACCACCCCAAATGATTTCAGCAATCCTATGTTTAATGCTCAACGTCGCCTTGAGTTCATATGCACGTTCCTCGTCAACAAAGTCCGACTCTACACGCAGTGCTAACGCGTACAGACTTACACAGAAGGATATAATTGAGGCTCCCATCCATTTCATATTCTTCTGAGAAAGCCACTTTCCGCCATGCATTGTGTATACGGCACATGATGAGGTGATTAAAGAGATAAGTGGTTTGTCAAATATTAATAGGACAGATGTCGCCCAGAGGAATGCTCTTGCCCAATGTCTCTTGGTCTGGTTGAAGCCGCTTGGATTTTGGGATGTACTGACATCCGATGTCGTTGTAGCAATGGAAGAAGTGGATGGCATGTTTTGCAATGGTCACGCAGAAGATTATGAGTCGTTTGTAGTTTGTATGGTACCTAAAGTTGAGTTGCTCCCGAAAATTGCGAAAGAAGGAAGAAGAGACAAAGGCAGATAGCTGATGTGGTAGATAGGCTGTGGTGTTGGCGTTGCTTGGCGGTGCCCGACTGAATTTGGCGGGTGTTGTGAACGACATAGAGAATAGAGATGTGCCTTCATCACCTTTGTGGAATCATGAAATATCAATGGACATAGAAAGGTCAAGTTATTGACAAAATGTCATCAATTTGCATCCAAATTATCTAGAAAAATGTAAGTGGGGCTTTACAATAGTTTATGCTCTGCATTCATCATTCTTCACCGTGCTCCTTTGCTGACCATTTCATAGATATTTCCAAATCCACGATAGATCCAACAACCAGCAAATGCACATAATCCCGCTTTGCCACCCCAGCCTCCATTCCAATACCCCCAGTGAATGCTTGCTCCATGAATCAGACCTGCAATTAACCCAGCTCCTGCAAATGAAGCCACTAGGCCAACTGCAGTTTGCGGCTTCGCAATTTTTGTGTTTCCGGGTGAATTACCATACATTAATCGTGAAGGCAATGACATACCAACAAAAGATCCACCATAAAGCGCCAAAATTGCAGTTGGGTCTTTCAAAAACAGTGCTCCTAACAGTCCAATTACTGAACTGGCCCGCACTGGATCGGCAGCTGCAGAGTCGTCACTGGACTCTCTTAACAAAATTGTGGCAGCAGCTCCAATAGCATGATATATCATCATAATAGCAACAGTCGAGGATAGTCCGCCTTTCCATAGACCTCGTCTCATTTTTCGGCCCACAAAGGCCACACGTTGATACTTTGCCAACACACTCGTTGCCAAAAAGGCTGTTGCACCCAATCTCCCACCAATGCCCAGCGAAAAGTTTTTGATGTGAATCAGTGTTTCATAACTCAATGACGTGAGAATACCAAGCAGCATTGCTATACTCAGGTTTGGGGCCAAATGCCCTCCGCTCATACCCGCGAAAGACCCACAGAATGCGGCTTGTCCCAAGCCTCGACTTACGCATGTTGAGATGAGCAATGTAACTGCACTGGATGCCAGTACTGGTGAATATCCATTAAAAAGATGCAAATACCAAGTAGACAGAGCCGAAATAATTGTAATAGAAATTCGAGTCAAGAGCATTGGAAGATCTGGACTGACTGCTGGAGGATCTCTTGCCACCGGCCATTTAATACCATGCAGCAATGTCCTTGCAGAATTCGAGATTTGTGAGGTTGCTTGGGCAATTTGCTTTTGCTTCAGACCGGGTGATACATTTTCTTGCGGTGTGGCTGATGAAAGGGCTTTAAAAGGTCGAGCTTTTCCCGGAGTGGCTTGCGACCCTGAAAACAGTGGGCGCTGGCCTCCCCCCGATGGAACATCCTCAAATAACCGCTTTGTTTCTGTCTCATGGGCACGCCATGGCGGAAGATATTCTGTTATTTCGGAGTTCGTTCGAGAGGATGAGAATTCGTCTTCCCAATTGCTGTCGCGTGGACGACGTGCTGCAAGTTGATATGATGACGATTGATGGTTGTTTGCCCAAACCGTGTTCTTGGGAGTGTGAGCATTAGTGCTGATGGGAGCGAAGGAATGGGTTGAGTCGCATACTAAGACGGTCGACATAACAAGGAACAGGACTCGTTGCCTGGCCATGATGCTATTATGGTAAAGTCTTGCCGTGTTGGTCTTCATGGTTCATGGTGGATGGTGGCTCTAGCTATTGATGTTGACAGAAGATAAAAAGGTTTGGAATTTTAATTGTTCCCGGAATTCAACTAACTTAACACCGTAGTTCACGCACTAATCTTCTCTTCAAGTGTCTCTGAGCGGCTTTTATTACGTAAGTACCTACATGAGACGGCAAGTCTTTGTTACGAAAAATCTCGCAAGGCTCCCGAGAGCAGATTAATTTTTGAGCAAATTAATGCGTGAACCATGGTAATGTGAAAAATTTGTGAGCTCATGATTAAATTGTGAGAATCACAAAATCCACTTTTGCACAGGATATGGGCAATTTTCGGGGCCCTCTCAAGTGCAACTTAACAGGATCCATGAGTTATTGATGTTTTTCTGTTAATATTATGGCGACATTCGCCGTAGAAAGCTAGGTTGACAATGTATTAAAATGCATTCCAAAAATTTCTGCAAAATGACTGATGATGGGTTTAAATAAGGGGGACAAAGCCAGATCTTTTTAGTAAAATTTTCTTTACGTCCAAAAGCTTCATTTTCAGTTTTACTCCGACTTTGTCACACACCGTAAGAATTTGTCGACCGATCCAAACCTGATCCATCGCCTATCGACCTCTAACGCTCATTTGTTGAAACCAATTCAACTGTTCTTGAACCTCCAATGCCAAACTTTGGTAATCTTATTGAAGCCTCATAGTCAATATCACAATAATCTGCGAATGTATCCTCACGGGGGCAACATTAGAAAATGAGGATACATTGCCTAATTCTGGGAATCATTGAATTATCTCGCCAAATTCACTTGCCACTTACTGAATTTCGGCCGAGCCATAAATCAACGAAACAACGAATTCATCATTGTCATGGCCTAAACTTGTCCTCATAGTCAATGAGTCTCCAACCCACTGCCTCCACTATCCTGTCCTGTCCTGTGTTTACGAGTCATCTATAAACCCAAAAAACATGACCCTTACTCATCGATAAGTGCTACATACGTCTAATATGTAGTATGTACTACGTCCCGGTCGTGTGTTAACATCCTTTTTTGCCATGTACAATGTACATTACATTGGACAAATGTCGATCATCGGAATCTGTGATTGATTTGATTCTCCTGTAAACAACATTGTCAAAAGGCCTATAATCTCCAAACTTGCATGCTTCACATCAGATTATCTATTTAACTTCAATGTACATGTGACAACACCACGTGTGGAAACACGCGTAAAAAATGCTCTGACATTTCGGACCAACGATGTCAAAACATTTTTATTCGTGTTCCTCCATGTAAAAGAATCCTACTTAGATAGGATATTGTTATGTTTCGTTAGTTTTTTACATGTTCCCAAGAAACTCTCATGTCTTCTGTGTTTAATGCCATAACTGCTTCGTGGAATCGTACAAGTCATCAACATCGCAAACCAATCGCTGACATCAATACAGTTGATGTGCACATGTAAAACGCATGTGTAATGCAAGACATTACATTGTGAAACACATCTTGGGTTGTATGCTTCACTTGTCATATCATGATAAGTGATGTTAGTGGCTGCTTTTATTCATTGTTGTTAATTGCCGTTTTCGCCCACGGTTTGGCCGAGCCAAATTCTTGTGTCTCTGAGACTCGAGATGTTGGTATCTATGTTATGATACAGTACATTTGACTTCAAATGCCGCGGGTTTTAGGACCCTTTTTTGGCCAAAACTGATACCAAATTCAGATTCTGTGTGAAATTCTGGTCTAGTTTTCATTGGGAGTTGGTCGTGAAAAGTTGATATTGACTGAGTTATAGCTAATCATAGTTACTTAAGGGAATGACGTAATTTTTAGTCTTATTTGAGATACGACGCCTAAATCGTGTGAAACACTTTTGATTTATGCTTTCAAAGTTGTTGACGTTTAACAGAAGCTTCCATTCTCTGAGGGCAGCTGAGAGCGTGTACGTCACATTTTCAAAATTACGTCATAAGTACAATTAGAAATGTGTCACAGTGTCATCAAATTCTTTGTGAAAATTTATTTTAAGGGGCATGCTTTTTTTGAGGGAGCTTATATCTCAGCTTCTAGCAGGACTCTGATCACAACCAAATAGTCCGTGGAGAGGTTCACACACTGAAGGACTCCACTCAACCATTGGTCAGTCCCAAATTGCATTGGATTGTTGAGATATAAGCTCCCTCAAAATGAGCTTGGTGTTTGATGTCAAATGTACTATAGGCACGCTGCAAACACCCAAAAAGTTAAGCTACGAGGCTACGAGCTCAACTTTTTTATTTTGTTGATCTGTAACTTCGTTCTGTTAGGAATTAGTACAAATCCACCATATCCCTGTTACCTTTGTCGTATTAGTTTCCCGTTCAAATATTTGGAGGGAATTCGATTTTTAGCATAAGACAATCAAGCGGGATCTTCAAGACAATGATCAATTGTCATTGGACAATCCATAGACTTTTCTATCAATGACAACATCTAGAGTAACCATCCATGAATTGTACAACATTGACCTAATCGGTCAATGACGAAAAGGAAAAATTGCTTAAACCAAATCATATTTAGCTTACACTTAAAGGGGGTGACAGGGATATGGATCTTGAAGCTAAGGTTTTCAGCTTTCCATAGCTGTCTTGATCAGCCCCTAACTCTAATTTTTGGCTGAGTTATACAATCGAGAAGCCCGTCATCCACCCCTAGCTTGGTGCTTCACTTTTCAACCACTTCAATGACATCCACAATGGCATCGCCACCACCCTAAACGCTACCGTCCTTTCACCGATACTCCAACAAAGTATTGCATAGTCGCTGGGGGGTCGGATTCTGGTTGGTTGTCACATCTGGTAAGTATATTTGACGATGATTTGGGATTAAAAATATCGATCAAATTGCTACGATTGTCTTTGAGGATGTAAATAGCACCTTTCTTTCACCACAGGTGAACCTCCACAGGCCAATGAAACATAACAATCATTTGACGGCAGTTTGTCTGGATCTGGGGTGGTATTGGAAGCCACAGGGTGGGACTTCTACCGGGAATATTCCTATCAATCCTTAGGTACGTGGGGAACTTTTTGGGGGCCTTTCGTTTTGATCAAAAAAGATCTTGAAATGCCCAATGGAAACTTGAAGTCAAATGTACAGTGCTATATTCAGATAATGCTTGAAATTCTGATGAGGAAGCATCTTGTATTGGCAGTGAAAGTTTTAAATGTTGTAGATCTAATCGTATAAGTAAATACTTAATGATAACAGTTCTGGACGTGGTGTGGTAGCAAAGCAAATGGTATTTATTTTAGATAGATTTAAGCTTTAAGCGTTTCAACTAAGAACTTACTTACTTACTTACTTACTTTCTTTGTCAATTTTAGTAATTATTTTAAAAAGATTATTAAATAAACATATTAAATGTTCGATCAAATGCCGCACAAATAAAAGAGGGCAACTCGCAGCAACCAAAGATCGCAGTCATCAAGTAAAAAATTTGATTTAATTTATATAGCCAGCTCAGTTTAGGGGTAGGCATTTGATGTCAAACGCATGGTAGATGCTTTACGTCTATTGAATCTGCTTACTGTAGCTCACAAAATGTATCACTCACGAATCAAGCTGCTCAGACCCCCAAATTATTTCTTCACTATTTTTTTAATGCAGTGGTGCTCACGCTAAACTGTTGTTCTGGGCCTTGGTCCATCTTTTTTTCACGTTTCATGTGCTTTTAAGCTGTTCTGACACTTTCGTATAGTGTTCCATTTTCTGAACTACCGTATTTGTTAACATCAAACCATACAGCAGTGCATGAACACAAATTTGAAACACAGATTTCAAGTCGGGTTTACATTCAAGTTCATCTGTCCTTGCCCTGATTGTCACTGGGATGCGAACCCAGCTTCTTCTTTGAAATCAATTGAAAATCACAAAACATGGGAGAACTGAGCAAATTATTCAACAGTTGATTGCTGACTTTTCATGTCATAAGAAATGAAAAGATTCGAGAAAGAAGCTGAAGAGATAACATTTTATCATACCCTACCATCAACAGTACAATTCAGCACATCGTGAAGAAGATTTGCGTGATGGGTCACCTCATCCAGCCATTGCACCATCAATTATCACTGGATAAAACTCAACACCCAGACCCAGTCAGAATAAAAACACCGATGTCGAAAAACTCCGGTGGTTCCTTGCTTTCGTCATGCAAATTTCAAATTGAAAAGTTTATCAGACGACAAAATATTTTCAATTTGAAATTTACATGGCGAAAGCAAGGGATTTCTACTCCGGTTGTCCGGAGTTTTCTTTTGACTGGAGACAGACATAACTGCATCTGTTTCTGCTGAAGACACTGCCAAGAAAGGCCCTGTACCTGCAACTGCAACTGTTGTGGACACGGCCAAAGAACCTGCCATTGTTGCATGTCATGTGAAACAAACTGTATTTATCGTATCCCAGTCACAACCAACTCACACCGTGTCAATCTGAACAACCCGACCCATTGTCATCCAGTTGAAGCTTATTGAATGTGAGTGCATGACACATCTTGACCAATTAAATGCATTTCAAGCATCAAGCAACACAGTGGATCAAGAACAAATGAGCTTTGTGCATGCTTTGTACTCACAACTTTCTGAAGCTGTATCAGATCCAACATACAGGGCATTTTTTGATGATCTAGACGTCAATGAGAATGCAAAGCCTAGATTCATACTTCACACCCTGGTCAAGAACAAATCAAATAAATATCAACAGCACATGATGCTTAACTTCACTTCCATAACTGAACTACTAATTGTCGATAGATATTTGCTCTATTCCTTTTCCTACCATAGATAATTCAATGGACTTTCAAGAATGATGAATGATTGATACAAAGAAAAATGCACAGAAACAAGGAGATGAACAAATTCATGACAGTGACCAAGACAAAAAACACCTGCTAAGGAGAAGCCAATTGACCTGGCATCTGACAGTGAAGATTCCACACCAGATGACCTAAATGAATCTAAAAAATACATATTTCATATGAAGACAAAGATTCATAAGTGTCGATGGTGGAGGATACAAAAACTTTCAATCATATTTAGTCCATCTTTCCATTTGATGAAGAGATAACCAAGCTAGCCCTTGTCTCAGCCCGGCAACAACAGTCTGATGTTAATGGTTTTGATAAAGTGGTGTTAACGCAATTCGCTGAGCCATATGGTTTTGATTGCTAAGCTATCAGCAGATGTTGTTGTGTATGATGCTCAACCAGGCAATGAGACTCATCGCGTATCTCAAGCCATCAAGAAGATTGTTGAAATTCTGGATATAGAGAACAACCAGGAGCAATAATATCAACCAGATTGCTTGAGACTTTTTGCAATTTTCCAGGGTCAAGTTGAGAATTGATTTCGTTTGGTGCATTTTATCACTTGTATATCTACCTGACACTGTGTGAGATATGCTAACAGCATTATTCATAGCTTAGTCAAATATGCCACCATAATAGAAGACAACAAAGACTCGTTGAGGAAATATAAACTGTGTCAAATAAGGAGGTGAGTACTGTTTATGATGGGGAAGGACCCCAAATACAAAGGATATTTATGACTCCCAGGAATTTGGAGCGCACACCTGTCCACAAAGATGTCACAGAGTTATTGCACAGGCCATTGAGCACAGGCCACATGAACTTCATCCATAATAGTTTTGTGTAAACCCACATTCAAGGTGAAGAGTGCATTTGCTCTAATGAAGATATCTAGCAAGAAGAAGGGTGGAGTAACACTGGGGGTCCAGTGCCAGGATTCTACCAACAAGCTTAGAGACTTCTTTTATGGGGAGATAACATCTATTATCCCAAAAACATGGGTCCAATGTCTTGGTATTTATGTAGCTTATATTTAACATATTGTACTACTCTACTACATAGGTTAATGTCTCATGTTATATAAATTTTGAGTGTCAAACAAGGCCGTAAGAAACGATTCATGATAGAGCGATGTCAGACCTCATTGAGTCATGTTCAAGCTTTTGTCACATTTGTACAACATTAATCAGCTCTGTTACAGTCTTACATTCCCTTCTCAATATCACAGGTGATCTCTCATTGTTCAGGGGTAAAAGATGGTGATTGGCTATCAAAGGTTCTCAAGGTTAGATCTGTCCAGGTGAGCGGTTGGAGAGACCTTTTGCCCTCATCTGGCTTGGATGGCACCACATGCGCCAGTGTGCCCATGTTTGTTAGGCTGTGAGTTTGTAAGCGTAGCAGGTGCAGGTCATGTCCGGAGGCACTGACCCAGTAGTCCTGTCAAGACAAGGAGGAC
>JALLAY010001376.1:0-10631 GCA_036939635.1 Cyclotella baltica | reverse complement strand
CTATTTTGGCACATAGAAGATACTGTTGCTCGCGTTCACCTTGAACAAAAAAACTGCTTGATAAATGCTGCAGCCCTAATAAAAAATGAGAAAAAAAGAAAAAAAAGAAGAGAAAAATTTGCAACGGAAGAGATTGACTGGGAGACTGGAGAATCAAGTTGTAGATAATACAATTGGCCTTACCATGGTTCACACATTAATCCGCTCACAAATTAAGCCGCTCTGAGGCCCGTCAAGGTTTTCTTAACAAATTAGCGCTGCTCTGGATGATATCCCGATCACAAAATAACCTGTTTACGGTAAGGTTAAACACTTTAAAATGACTAATATGAATCGGTTAAGGGTAATCATTGGTAACAAATTAACAGCCGCTCTCTGCGAAGAACGAATAACACAATAACAAATTACTAAGCCGCTCTGAGGGATATTGAGAGCGGATTAATGTGTGAACCATGGTACTTTTGATGAGTATTATGATTCCTTGCAGGCTATGTCAGACAAAAATCCAACTGAAATTGTCAAACTCCTGCATTACCATTACGTACCAACCGGCAGAAGAGATCCAATCTTTTCCCGGTGGCTGTCTGTTCTGATCTCCATTGATCCATTCATTGATCACTATTTCACTCTCTACGTCCTTGCGATTCGAGCCAACACAAAGTATGGATCAAAACCATTGGCTTCTACCTACGCATGCAGTATGATGAGACTGATGTGAATAAAACAAGAAGAACCTGATGGTGCTTTAGTTGAGAGTGACAATGACAAACCCAAAAAGGACAAAGAGTTGCCGCCTATATTCTACGCCGTCTTGCTGTTTGTCCAAGCTATTGGCCGTGCTTATTATTATGACAAGTTCAATTGGATGATGCGCTGCAATCCAAACTTAAGCAAAGGAACGCATGGACACTTGTCTCCCTTGTCCAGCAGAGTTTGCCTATATTATGCATCGGGATCTTTTGGCGTTGGAAAATGGTGGTTATAAGTCATATCCTGTTTTTGCAAAGTACATGTGAGCCTTACAAACAGTGTACAGTGCCTCAGTTAGCCGAGATTAAAATCAGGGGAAGCAAGTACTTTGCTAACTATCCGGTTGTGTTCTTTCAAATCTTCCGTGAATCGCTAGAAACCCACTTCCTCTCGCACTGGAAAGATCAAGATCATCTTGTGTACATGATTGGAGGCACATCTGTACTCTGCAAGGCTTTCCTTCAATATTTGATGACAACTGAAGAGACCAATGATGATAGCTCCTGTGGCAACGAGTCTATTGAAAGTGGTAAGTGTAAATGCTATTGAATGTAATTCATTATGGGACAGTGCTAATCTAATCTACCTTCTTTGCTACACCAGAAGATGATCTTAATAACCCATTTGCAGTGTTTGAAGATTGAGATGTAGAACTGCCCAATCTTGAAATGAACATGAAATATACCAGTTCCCACGCATATCTCCTAGATTAAGAAATATTTACGGTTTCGATCATTAATTGATCACAACCGGCTGTGATCGGCATGTGAACGAAACTTCTGCGGTCAGTGAGGTTTCATTGCTTTCTTTTGCAGATGCATTAATGCCAAAACTAAGCAGCTTCTCAGCAAAAACACTCCTATCCTTGTCATATCCAGGAGATAGCATCTCCTCAATCAGTTTGGAATCATATTGATTCACCTTGGAAATTGCTGTTGCAAGATCCATCATTTCATTATCGTGATGAACTGCACTACACAGTAACTTGAACAAAAATACATCATCACTCTGTTTCAAAATATGAGATAAGATAGATTCTACGACATCTTGTGCTTGAGAAGGTCCTTGAGTCACTTGAGGTGACTATGTGGCATATGCATCATCATTGTCACTGTCACATTTTCTCTCCTTGGTTGAACACGTGGTATTACCTTGTAGATACTCAGTTTTGCCTGTGTGATCTAAAGTTAAAATGGAGTTCAATTACAATTAATATGCAGCAATTACAAGTGAACACATACCAAATCGGTTGGTTTCAGTTCTTGTGCGTTTTGCATTGAAGAGTACATTTTCATGATTAATAACCTCAGATAGATACTTTCTGTGTGGGTCTTGTGATTTTGCTGTGTAGAGTGATGAGAGACATTCCATAACGTGCAAATCATGGGGATCATTGCACTTGGTATCATCAACACAAATACAGTACTCACATTTGACCCGAGCATTCAATTCTTTGAATGACATTGGTACTGCTACAGTTGTTGCATTTGCATGCTGGTTTGTTTGTACAGGGTTAGGTTGACTGATTGATATTGATTCGGATGCAGGGGCTGATGATACTCCTGATTGCTGCATTTCAGATAGCACCTTGTCAGATGTCTTTTTTGAAGATGTTTCCTCAGTTGCTGATCCAGATGGCTGATGCTCTTTCAAAGGTACTTTCTTACTGGATGACCCATTGGCTGCTAGCAACTTCTGTGATGGCTGCATTACTGTTGGTTGCTCAGCTGTCCGTTCTAACTTTTCCTTCAGCAGTGGTGTCTTTTCTGATGACTGCTTGGTTGTTGGCTGTTTTTGTGATGGCTGAATTTCGGGTGGCTGCCTCTTCATGGCTGCTGGCTGCTCTTTGCAAAATTGCTTGGCATTTTCTGCAGCATTTTTTCTTCAACTGGCAGATGTTGTAATGGCTGCAATAGTGGTGGCTGATCTGACGGCTGTGGCTGAGTATCTGGTGGCTTTTCATGACTGTGGGTTGCTCCTTGTTTGAATGTGGTGGCATCTCTAGAACCTGGTCAGCTGGCTGCTTTTGTAATGACAGCGTTACTGGCGGCTGCTCAGACGGAAGTTTTTCGGGCGTCTTCTTTTCTTCAGATGCAGGCTTTTCTTCTGATGCCTGCTTTTCTGACTGCTGCAACGATGCTTTGTAATTGCCCGAAAGTATTCTCCCAATTTGGCTACCTGTACCAGTCTTGAGTGAAAAACATCAGAAAACAATGACACAACATTGTCCACATCAATTAATGTGTATTCTTTTAATGTCTGTATGAAACAAATCGGACTTTGTCCTCTTCATTGTGTGCAAGTAGTGGCATCAGGTCGAAGCAATCTGGAAACGTCTCTATCTTGGAATAATATAAAAATAATGTGCCGAAGAATGTTGAGATACTTGAGTCTCATTCCAAAATATTTCATTGTAGATAGAATGGAAACCAAAATCGACAATTTAGTTTTGTCTTGAGATCAAACATTGGTTGGAATGTTCATCAGTTGGAGGTATTCCTCTGGATAGTTGTCCCAGTAGTGTGGAATGAAATTTAGGTCTTGATCCCTGTCATAGCCTTCTGGTTTCTGTTTTTTCTTGGATGCTCTTACAAGGTGAGCAATGGGATCAGAATTAGAGACCTTGCTGCTGTATTTCTTCTTGTTACAGGTGGGAGCATAAAATTGACAGTTCAAAGTTCTTCCAAACCACTAAGATCTGTGAGGTCTTTGGGGATCTTAGGAGTATGAGCTGGATTGTCTGCATTACCGCATAATTTGAGTGTCTTACGACATTGAATGCAAACTGTTTGTGTCCTGTCGTTTAAAAAACGACACCAACTCCTCTTGTCCGTACTTCTAAAACTTGGAGGTAATGGGGAATCAGGCATTTCTTCAGCTCATATTTGTCAATGACTGCAATAAAACATGAGAAGCATGAGAGAGTTCTTTGATGTATGCAGAATTTGGTTGAGAAAACAAGATGACTTACATTCTTTGGTGGGACAATAAGGTGAATCTTGATATGAAACATCCAGGGTCATGAAATGTCAGGATGGTTTGAGGTTCGAGTCGGGACTGCAGAATTTGATGGCTTCATTGTTGGTGGCTTGCTCATTGATTGCTTCCTTGTTGGCGGCTTTCTTCTTCATATCTGGGGTTAAATTGCAAATGGTGCTAGATTGGGTGTTGTTGATATTGATGCCAGCAGCACTATCCTCGGAATCCATGTTGCCTTGAAGATTATGAAATGAAAAACTAATACTGTAGGATCCGGCGTTGATGCAGGTAAAACAGAACGCTTCGTGGATTTCAAGTCGTGTTTAATGTTGCATACAGAGTACATGGTGCCAGAAAAGTTGTGATATAGAAATGTAAGAAACACAAGACGGTATTGTTATGCGCTTTGAGGAACTATTTTCAACAAAAGAGCTATGGGAAGTTTGGGAACTGGTACACAAGGCTATAGTACAAACACATGTAACTCGTGTAGGCGAACACAAATGTTATGTTCCAGAGGCAATTAACAAATGCAACATTTGCAACTCAAGTTTGTCGACCAGGTCACAAAAGAATGCATTTCAATGATGTGTAACAATGAAAGTGCATGCAACATTTGGCAACGCGGTGCTTTACATAAAATTGTGCAAACAGAGATGTTACCACACATAAATACAGAAAAAAACAACAGATGTTCTAGATTAAAAGTACGTACCAATGTAACGGACCCATGTTTTTGGGATTATAGATGTGTAAAGAGTGGAGCGGCAGGATATTTTTCTTAGGGTCCATATTTTGATACATCCAGTAGATCATGCTCAATGGTGCATTCTAAATACTTACTAAATATTTTACTGAAAATTAGGGTTGCTTCAACAGAAGAAGCAGAACTAATAGCATCTCCTGACTAGTCAAAGCAGGACAACTCCTTTGGGAGATCACGTTCCGTACTTTTGATGTACTCTAACATGGATTTCAAGAGCCTAAATCCGACAGCTCTGGTGAATTAGACTGAGCACAGTGAGGACGAGAATCTACTGGAAAAGTTGGAATGATCGATCATGAATCATCTTGAGTCAACCTTGAAATTCAAACCAATCATCAATCATCATTGCTATTGGAGCCAGCATCATCAGTTTTCTTGGAATGGAGCTTGGTAATGGATGGATAAGTATTCTATGGATAATAACTTTGTGGGAGTATAAGATTGGAACATTGTTTATTACAATTGATCGATTGGAATGAATGCCTAGATTTATTTGCTCAAGAAGGAGGCCTAGATCAAGTTGAAAGCCACTTGATAGAAAATCTGAGGGAGAATCATAATCTTCAACTTTTCTATCCATTCTGAGCTTTCTACTTTTGATTTTAATCCCTCTCATCTTGATCAAGAAGCATTGGAGTGAGAGAGTACTCTATGGGAGTAGCATGGAGGTTCCATGTTTGACAGCATTGGGGAGAGCCAACACTTGTCATGAATCTCCTGTCTATCATGTTGTGTGTTTCATAGTAGAATGATTGTGTATGTGAACCTTGTTGGCGATCTCTTTGGATTTGCTTTTTCTCTGCCTCAAATTTGTGTTCTTCCCATAAATTTCTTGTATAAATGACCTTTGAATCTCCATGTAATGCACAGATTCCTTGCTTTAGCTGTTTGAGTACTATGTTTCTGTATTTCATGAAGTCTTATTTCTGAGTCATACTTTCGAGCTATGATAGATGATATGTCTAGTACCATTTGATCGAGACAGACTGTGGCATCAGGTGCGAAAAAGATCAATGTTACATAGATGACTCTTGCACATTCAAAATTTAGCACTTTGTAGTGCTGGATCCATGACAGTTCTACTTGGTCGGGCCCATTGCTCTTTAGCAAAGGAGGACACGAATCTCTTAGAAAAATTGGAACGATTGATCATGAATCATCTTGAGTCAACCTTGGAATTCAAACCAATCATCAATCATCATTGCTGTTAGAGTCAGCATCATTATCAGTTTTCATGGAATTAAGTTTGGTAATAGATGGATGTGTATTCTATGTGGAGAATAACTTTTGTGAGTACAATATAAGATATGGAACATGTATTAACTACAATTGATCGATTCAAATAGAATGCCTGGATTTATTTGCTCAAGAAGGAGACCCAGACCAAGAAGTTGTAAGTTGAAAGCCACCTGATTAAAAATCTGAGGGAGAATAAGAATCTTCAACATCCCTGCTGTACATTCTGAGATTTCTTCTACTTCTAATTTTGATCCCTCTCATTTTGACTGAGAAGTATTGGAATGAGAGATTATTATGGAAGTAGCATTGCGGTTAAATGTAATTTGTCAGAGTCATCTGCCCGGACAAGTCGATCATCCAAACCATTCTGCACATGGACTGCAGGAATTAAAATAACAATCAAAATGGATCATTGCCGATGAATCCAATTCAATTGAGGGAATGTTGCCAGCAATCAAAATCAATCACAGTTTGAGATTGCCAATGAGTTTTTATCCCCTACTGACATTTCATCCAGCACTAATTACATCGTTCAGCACATGATTGATAGTCAAACAATCCCAAATGAAAATGTTTGCGAAGGCAAATGGATTGACCCCAAACTCCAGCAATTTTGAAGCATGTTAACAAAAGTTCCGTTTGCCTAGACGGGGCGTCTGGGCTTTGGCTACCAGAGTTGGCTATTGCCGCGACTGTCATCTGGGATATTCACACTTGAAAAAGCTGCTCTGCAATTTTTATGACATACCATATGTGAACCAGAGCAGTTCAAAAAGGGGTTCCAAATCAAAGTTAGTGATTCACTGGAACACATTCACCCTTATATTCTCACAGTAAAAAATCTTAAATATTCTTGTCCATTCTGAGCTTTCTTCTACTTCTGATTTTGATCCTTCTCATCTTTATCGAGAAGCATTGGGAATTAGAGAGTACTGTATGGGAGTAGCATGGCGGTTAAATGAAATTTGTCAGAGTCATCCTGCTCAGACAAGTCAATCATCAAAGTCATTCTTCACAAGAGACACAATCACTACATCTCTGACTGCATCAATTAAATTGACAATTGAAAATGGATCATTGCCGATGGATCCAATGCAATTGAGGGAACATTGCCAACAATTAATCACAGCTTCAATATGACCGAGATTGCCGTTGAGATTCCCTCCCTTACTAACACAATTCATCCATTGTCAATTCTATCTTTTGGCACATGATTGATTGCCAAATTATTGCAAATGAAAATGCTTGCAGCATCTTGAGTGACGACAAATGGAATGATCACACGAAACTCCAGCAATTTTGAAGCATGTCGAAATTGGCTTCTGTTTGCCTAGACGGGGCGTCTGGGCTTTGGATACCACATACCACAGTTGGCCAAGTGGTCAACCTGGCTGGGACATTCACACTTTAAAAAGCTGCTCTGCAAACTTTTATGATAGTAATAATATGTGAACTATCTAGGGTAGTTCAAAAAAGGGTTCCAAATCGAAGTTAGTGATTCACTGGAACACATAGACACACTTATTTTCACAGTGAAAATTTTGAGTGATCACGAACTTTTGCAAATCCAACGCACCTCCATTAAACTTCCACCAGAACCATGGCGGCCAACAAAAAAGACCACCCCACACCCCTTCCAACAACAACCTCCACATCCCGACCCCTCCACCCCCCATGTCAAATACGTCGTCGTTCCGATCTCTTCCTTCTCTGGATCGGGATCTGCATCTTCCTCCTGGCAGCGGGACACATTTACTTACACAATCCACACGCGCCACACTTGGAGTTAAAACGTGTTGGAGGCGTGCATGGTAGTTTAGAGGGGTTTGTTACGGATGGTAGGAGGGGTAAGGCTGGTAAGGCTTCGAAAGAGAAGGATTTAGGGAGTGATGGGAGCGAGCATTTGGAGGAGAGCCAGCATTTAGTTGAAGAAGTAGAGAAGGCTGTAGCTCAACAAATGAAAGATATCAAACGGTATATACGGGAACAGCCAAAGTCTCAAACTGCTGCAGTGAGTGAAAAGAAAGTTGAAGTGATTCTTGAATCAGCTCAAGCTACAACTGCAACCGTTAAACCAAGCAGTAAACCATCCGCAGCCCCCACAAAATCAGCAATTGCAAATAGCAAAAGCAGTGAAACCAACAACCAAAGCACACACAAAATAATCAATCCATCCGACTCTATCCATCCCGTAGCCCACCTCTCCTGCACCGACCACGGAGGTCCATCCGACCCTAAAATCATCGACGAAATGGTATTCTGGAGCGACATACCCTCCGACGCATCCTTCATCTCACCCATGTACGAACCCGAAACCGAACGCTACCTAACCTTCGAACCAGACCACGGTGGATGGAACAACATTCGTATGGCAATGGAAACGGCATTGGTATTAAGTCATGCCATGGGACGTACGTTAGTCCTACCCCCGGAGCAGGGGATGTATTTGATTGATAAGGGTGGGAATAATCAAAAATCTCGGTTTAGTTTTAATGATTTTTTTCATTTGGATGCTATTGCGTTGGAGCATCGTGGGTTTAAGGTTATTACTACGGAGGAGTTTTTGAAGCGGGAAGCGCTGACGGGTGGGTTGAAGGATTATTATAGGCATACTGTCAAGTATCCTCCGGAGAATAGGACGGATTACAATGGTCGAGGTAGGGATGCATTGTTTGAGTATTTGAGGAGTGTGGCGAATACGCCATCGTGGGATCCTTGGGAGTGTGCTGTGGCTATTCCTGCTACTAGAGAGCAATCTTCGGTTGATCTGCTTAATAGCACATTACGTTCGATTATGGATGGATCCTATGGGAAGCCTAAGCCTACGTTGGAAGAGTTTAATGGTCATCCGACTCCTGTGGATGCACCGTTGGCAGAGCGTATGAGAGAGATGTTGGCCGATCGTCCTGGTTTGTGTATTTATGATAAGGAGTTGCAGGAAGAGAAACTTATTCATTTAAAGGTTCAGGGTGGTGTTAGGCTATTGACTCATTTCTATGCATTTATTTTCTTTGAGGACTGGAAGCAAGACCTTTGGAGTAAACGTGAGTTATTTCAATTGCTAGGATACGATATGTATTTGAATGCAAGTCAATACCATTGATTTAATGCTGCACCCATCACTTTGATACAGGTTTTGTGAGAGATCATTTACGTTACGTGGATGAGATTATGTGTGCTGCTGCTCGTGTGGTTGAAGCTGTGAGAGAGCATGCACGGAAGAATAAGCAACATAAGCCAAGTATGGAAGAGGGTGTATATGATGCCATGCATGTTAGGTGAGTTCTAGCCTTATTTTTTGATTTAAGTACCATTTTCACTTTAAGTTAGAGTTCGTTCTAATTATATCATTCTCAGGAGAGGAGATTTCCAGTACACACCTACACGGCTCCCGGCTGACCAGTTATTCGAGTTGAGCAAGAATGAATTCACAGAAGGTGCTACACTGTACGTAGCTACAGATGAAAAGGATAAGAACTTCTTTCAACCATTTAAAGACAAGTATGACGTGGTATTTTTGGATGATTTTATGCATGTGATTCCTGACGTAAACACTAACTATTATGGGATGATAGATCAATTGGTTAGTTACAAAAGTCGTGTCTTCTATGGGACTTGGTGGTCAACATTAAGTGGGTACGTCAACAGGATGAGAGGCTACTACATTACAAAACACAAATTAGAAGGCTGGGAAGATGGCACAATGAAAAGCTGGTACTTTACTCCAGAGGAGCGCAGACTTCAAATGAGGTCTTACATTCCAATACGAAAGCCAATATACTGCAAAGAGTTTGCCATTGCATGGCGTGATATCGATAAGGGTATTGATGATTCATCAGCAAAACTCGAGAATCCTGACTCAAGCCTTTTTGAATTCGAATCACACTTACAGACGTCAAAAGCTGCACCAGAAGTTGAACTAAGCTTAACTGAGGCAATCCGCAAAAGTGACATCAACAATCAACCCAACAAAACTGCAAGTGAAGCTAATGTCATATCACACAAAATAATCAACCCCTCAGACTCTATCCATCCAGTAGCACACTTATCCTGTGCTGATCACGGAGGTCCTTCTGATCCGAAAATTATTGATGAAATGGTATTTTGGAGTGATATTCCTTCTGATGCATCTTTTATCTCACCAATGTATGAAGAAGGGAATGAAAGGTATCTAACATTTGAACCTGATCATGGTGGATGGAATAATATTCGTATGGCCATGGGTGAGTCCATTTGTTCAAGTATTTTTAGCACGTGGGATTCTATGAATTCTAACTTGCCATCTTCTTTTATATTTCAAAGAGACGGCGCTGGTCCTAAGCCATGCCATGGGACGTACGCTAGTGCTGCCACCAGAACAGGGAATGTATCTCCTCGGCAATAATAAAGAAGGGCAGAAGTCACAATTTAGTTTCAATGATTTCTTCCATCTAGATGCCATTGCCATAGAACACAAAGGCTTCAAAGTTATCACAACTGAAGAATTCCTAAAGAGAGAGGCTATTACAGGTGGTCTGAAAGAGCATTCTTCACAAAAAGTGAAATTTCCTCCTGGAAAACGTACCAATTATGATGGTCCAGGTAGAAGCAGGGACTCACTTTACAACTACCTACGAAGCATTGCCAACACTCCGACCTGGGATCCATGGGAGTGTGCTGTGGCTATTCCTGCCACAAAAGAGCAATCTTCTGTTGATCTACTTAATAATACATTGCACTCCATCATGGATGGATCGTATGGGAAGCCTAAACCAACATTGGAAGAGTTTAACGGCCATCCTACCCCAGTAGACGCCCCGATGGCAGAGCGTATGAGAGAAATGTTGGCTGATCGTCCTGGTTTGTGTATTTATGATAAGGAGTTGCAGGAAGAAAAAGTTATACATTTAAAGGTTCA
>JALLAY010001375.1:0-10635 GCA_036939635.1 Cyclotella baltica | reverse complement strand
AAGTTAAATGTACTATCTTCTATCTCAGTCAATATCAACTTTCATGACCAACCTAAAATGTATTCCTGACCAGAATTTCACACAGAATCCAAATAAGGCACCCGTTTTTGCCAAAAAAATGGACCTTGAATTACCCCATGGACGTTAGATTTCAAATGTACAGTAGCAATAGCACCTCATTGGGTTGGTTTAGAGTAACATCCAAAATCACCTTGCTGACAGCCATAATTCAGTTGTAAGTAGAAAGTAATACCTAAAATGGCTGACATTTGTGCTAACTTATGCTGTGCAGTGTCATGTGATAACATATTCACTGTTTGCTTTTTCGGTTGGCAGCTGGTATCAAATAAATGACCAGCCAATAGAGTAGACAAAATTTGTGTTGTGCCAACACAAACCAATAGATGCTCACATCTTTATGTTGCATCTTTTACTTTTTTCAGAGCTACCTCATACAAACCGTGCCAAAACCACCACCGCAATTAGTGCAAGTAACTTTGCCACCAGAGAATGTTTTGCACATATTGAGGGTACGCAGAGTCTCTTTATTTGTGTCGACAAGAGCGTCACATTCAGAGCATGTTGGAACTAGAACATCAGCTGGATGGACATCATGACACACGTTGTCATTGTCATCGAAATTGTATCTCTACAGTTCCAGATATGGCCTGGCTCATTGACTTTACTACATAATCATATGGATGGAATGATCCTTCACAATCTTTGCATGTTTTCCAATCCCTATCATGGCTTTCAGAATGAAAACCGCATATGCTATTCAGATGATGATTGCGGGCACAGCTCTCTCTCAGCCTAGATCACCATTAAGAGATATTTTTTAGTACTGGATTGGTTTAGGTGTTCTTTTTTGATCACACATCTGTGAGTGGGACGTGAGATGGTTTGGCCCTGGGCAATTCTAAATTCTTTTGAGATAGGACCATGAGATTTTTCGTATTGAAACGAATGGCGAAGAATAAAAAGATCGATAAGGGGCCCTAGCCGCCGCTCCCCGGTCAAACAATCAAGAGAAGTAGGTATGATAGTAAAAGTGAATCCCACTTGTCCCGAACACGATTCGTAACAAGAGGTGACAATTCGTAGTGTGAGAACGAGAACAAGAGAAAAGAGATCGAATCCCAAAGCCCAAAAAACAAAAAGCAGTTCCAACACAACTTTCCACCTCCATCGCATCCTGTTGCTGTTATCGTTAGTCTCGAGACGTAGCCCATTTGATTTCAACAGTCTAAACTGAATAGGTTGTGGAGCCAGAAAGAAGAGATGAGGAACAACGATGATGATGATGCTGCTTCCATTTCCCTAAAAGACATAAACCTATCAAGAAGTGATCGTGATTGGGATAAGGTATCGTCTGTCACAATTACAGATATCACTAATCCATATTACCGAAGCTTGGTTGGTATTCATAGAGCGTTTCATTCCTCCAGCATGTGTAGTAGTGTATCTGATGATGAAACTAATTGCAAATCTCTAAAAGAAAGTCTTAACTTTGAATCCCTGGCGGGGGACGAATCTTGGTTACATGAATCGGGAAGACAATTTTCTGGTTCAAAAATTCTTGAGTCCGAGTTATATGAAGAACTTTCATACATTCCAGAGCAAGTTGAAGGTTCTGAATGGATGCCTTCTTGGAAGAAAAGCATACTTGACGCTCTACGAGAATATAAAATCGGCGAAGCATCCAAATCGGATGATGAAGAGTTACTGACAACCAAACTGAACAATGCAATTAATCTTGGACTAAAGATTGTTGACAGAGAACAAAAAAGGTTGCGTAGGCAAAGTGCACGAATATCCGCCATGGATGAGGGCCGTAAAAGCTTGATTACAATTGACGAAGGAAATGATGAACAATCACAGCAAACGATTGAAGAAATTGGTCAACGAATGAGCCGGGGACTATCAATCTTGGAGACGGATCGCAGTACCCTGTTAGCATTCAAAAGGGAATTGTCTTTTGATGGAAATAATGCAGAATACTTTTCATGGAACAACTCTGATTTGCAGAATTCTGCAACTTCTCAGACAGATGCGGACGGCGGAAGCGCCAGGCCAAGAAGTAGAGGTATGTCACTAGTAGAGGAGGCCAGGAGGTCTTTACTCACAGAGGGTGCAGAGTTTGATATATCTGAGCCTTTGGAGAAAGACAACGAAGAGGGGTACACTAGATCGTCATCGATATTTGGTAGCTACAAAGCACTTTTGTCTTTCTGTGTTGATACATCCTTGCCGGACCAGGATAAGGCAATCTTTTCATCAAATATGACCCAGACTCTTGAATAGAGGTGCTTCGAGGTGTAACCCTTGGTAAATAGTTTACTTAATGTATTAATTAGATAGTCAATGAACCGTAAAGCTAAGCAGTGAAAGAGTAGGTTGACTTGAGACTAGCTATGAGTGGTCTGTCCCCTTCAAATTGTTTCGCGTTCTTGGCGAAAGCATTCTCAAATTGGACAATCAAATTAGTGAGCTGAGATTTCCTGCTTGCCTCAAACAGGGGAGATGTGAGTGTATCAATGCATGGCCTCTCCATTAGCATCCCAGCGAGAGCTCTTGTAAATGGGAGAGAGAAAGGAGGTTGCATAACATCTAGTAACCCTGACATAAAATACCTAACTAGTGCAGAGTCCATTTCTGATGAACCCTTCTGGAGCTTTTCACGCACAACTGAGATTACGCTAAGCACCATCCCTTGCGTAGAGAGCCAAATCATAAGTCGCAGGCATTGCTCCTTGAGAGGGGGGAGGGGTGAAAGAGAGTGATTGGCTTAGGACCTATAAAACAAAAGTCAGTACAAGTGTATGCCACTATACCTTGATAGACTGCATCTTTTGATGAGAGATATCTCTATTAGAATGGCCCATAAAAATCAATGAAACTTCAAGCACAGCTGGCCTTGCCAACGGATGATAAATGCATATCAACCGCGCTAAACTCAAAATACAAGGTGATAAAGTTGGATAACCCGCGGTGGTGACGAATTCAGACGCACTGGCTAATTCTTTGGCCCATATCAGGGCGCCTTCTGCTACAACAGAATACTTAATACACATGGCACTTAGTTGTCTTCCAACGGATCCATCAGCAGACTCCACTTGGTCAGTTACAGTGAATGACACCATAGCTTCCACTGTGTTGTTAAAGTGGCAATGGTAAGTATTGTTGCTTGTTTGGTCGTAAAACAAAATTCCTAGTAGACATACCTTGTTCACATAGCTGACTAGCTTTGAGCAAAATCTTTGATTGATTGATAGGTAATCATGTAAGACTTTATTGTTCTATGGTATGTAAAATAATATTATAATCATCCCATGTAGACTGGAGGTACTTACTTGACAAAGGAAATCTTCATCGCTAACTGTAGTGTTAGTTTCCTTCTCCAAATTGGTCGTTCTCTCTGAAGCTATTACAGCCAAGGCTACAAGTCTAGCACACTTTTGTCTTGTCTCAAGCTGTCTGATGCGTTTCGTCCCGAACATATTGCGGAGTAAGAATGTGATAGCTAAAGGATGTTTGATCAGTAAATCTCCGATTCCTAGAAAATTTTGTTGGTGTCTGTAAGTGGGAGAGAAGACGATACACAAGCTAGAATGAACCAAGCAAACTTACTATCAGTTGAGCCACTGTATGCATACTTGATGATGTTTTCTATAGTCTCCCTATCAATAGGATTTCCCAAGCTACACTTTGTTAAAAATGTTGCGATTGACGTGTCCAGATTATCAGCTAAAGTAATTTTGGAGGAGCCATTAGCACCCCCAGGTTCATTAGCAGGATCAAGTGGAGTGATTCGCCGTCTTTGGCGCTGTATTAAATCACCCATTGCCAATGTTACATCTACACGCCGTTTGCGCTGAAATGTGGTACCTGTAGCCTGTGATTTTAGCATCTCATCTTCTAGTTCTTCTTGCAGCCGCCTCCATTTCTTCGCAGCTTGCTTCAGAGCATCCACATTGGTGGCATCACTTGCTGCCTGAGTTTCTGCTTGAGATATTAACTCGTGTAGTAACTTAGTTATGCAAAAATATAGTAAGCATGGGTCATGCAATGTAATGTTTCTTGACACATAGCTATGAAGAAGACTTACTTCATTGGTGTAAAGATAGGTATAAGAAGTCGATGAACAAGTTCTCCTCAAATCTGCAATCAGAGTCCCCATCCTACCCTTAGACGTATCGATTGATTCAGAGACTTGTTTTGAGTATCCGTCAACAGCTATTTTACCAAGTAGAGACAGCTCTGCACCAAGCATGGAGTTGAGAACTCCAAAGTAATCACTCTGGTTGATACGGTTTGCGATTGCGCGGTGGTGGCCCTTATTAGATATAGACTGTAAACAGTACCTGAAAGAACAGTCGACGATGAGATCTGGTACAAATGTGAGAGAAGCAAGATCGAGTTACTCACATAAAAAGCTTTGTGTCTGTATTGGTTGCTGATAGATCAATCTAGAAATAAATACAGTGTTTGTGAGCATCAAACCATATACTTAAAATGCAGGATTGTATACTCAAGCCACTCACCAGCAAATTTCGCCATCTCTCAGACTCAATCATGGCATCCACAAATGCTACCTGCTTCTTAGACAATTTCATAATAGCATCACCACCATCCTTTGTAAACCGTTCTTTTGCCAACCGATTCACAACTTGCTCAACAACATCTCGAGCCGCATCTGCTCCCTCTTGGAATCTCTTGTTCTCATCTTTATTATCATTAACATCCGTAGCTGCAGCTGTCCGTTTCTTATCATTAGATGCACCCGATGCCTTCAACTCGGCCAACCAAAATGCCATTAACCCACACATGGCCGTATCACCCTGATATCCATTCATTAACGACTGCATCGCTTTCTTTCCGGCCTCTTGGGGTCCTATTTCGGTTACTAGAGTTGAAATGTGATCCAACACCTGTGCCTCCATTACAGCATCTGGTTCGTTCAAGAATTTCTCGGCGATTTTGGCAGGATCGTCTTTTTGTTCTTCGGCTTCTGCCGCTATTTCGGTTGTTGGTTCATCTGGTTTTGCTGTGTCAGCTTCATCATCGCGGTCAGATGCAGTGGGCGAAGCATCCATGTAATCTCCCTCATCTGCGGTTTTGGTCGGACCTTCCCCTTCTTTGGGTGCAACATCGGGTCTTTCCCATTGAGTCTCGCCAGATTCAGAGTTGTAGTAATAGGTGCGGCCTTCGTCATCTTTGTAAGCTATCCATCCATCGCCTATCTCCTGTCCGTCGGCAACATCGTCTTCACCATCTTGAGCTTCATTGTTCGTCTGATCATAAGTTGGCGATTGAGATATTCCATCGTTGCCGTCCCCATAATTATCCATGGTAGGAGATTTAGTGATACCGTCATCCATAGTAGGAGACCTTGTAATCCCATCATCGTCATCTTTCGGGGTTTGTCTGGGGGATTGCTCGGGAGTGTGCGCTGTTTGTGCTTGCCCCTCCCCGCCGTCGACATCTGCTATTTCACCTTCGGCGTCGTCCTCGAAACCAGGGGGTGGATCCCATGAACTCTCTTCGGTTACGCTGTTGTAGTAGTAGATGCGTCCTTCGTCGTCTTTGTAGGCGGTCCAATCGCCTATTGTGCGTTCGTAGTCGGCGGGGTCGTCGCCGTCGCTCATGGTTGTTTCAGGTTGGTCAACAATGGTTCTTTATGGTTTATTGTTGTGGCCTGGGCGATTATAGGGCGAACCGGGCGCCAGTGGGGGCGAGCTAGCTGCACGCGGCCTCGACACCCCCATCCCACTCTACATGAGAGACTAGACCACCTGACGCCGTACCCGGTGGTCTAGCCTCTTATGTAGAGTGCCCCCCCCCAGCCATCAGCCTCCATAGGGTCCATAGGCCTCCATCAGCCTTCAGCGCCCTTCTGTTTCGGCGTTTCACCATGCCGACAATGAATAGCACTATTAACGAGCTTGATGACATCGAGGCGGGGTTTCGAATGATGAGGGAGGGAGTGCCCCCAGCGAAGAAATTTGCTAAATATTTCCCTCATACAACGAAAGATTTGCACGATAAGAAGATTACCAGGGAGCAACTTGTACAAGATCTTATTGAAACTTACATTGAATTGAACGTCAAAAGTGGAGGAATGTATATTGATCGATTGACATGTATGGAATTAGCCAAGGATTTGTCGTATTGTGCGTTTCCAGATGACATGTTCCGGTATGTACGAAAGAAAAGTAATTCATTTAATGAAGTCTGGACGTCTTTCGGTGATGCTATGCGAACTTCCTTGACTGACAAAATGGTACGAGTAGACCCCAAAAATGGTATTACAATTCCAATGTTGCTGAAAGAGTCGGTTGATGAAGTATGCGAGAAACTGGCAAATGATTTGGACAAGCAGCTATATCGTGGAAAAAGAGGAATGTTCCTCAAAAAGTGCCCCATTTACAACAAGGATGTACGTCGCTACTATGATATGGAGATGCCTCTTAATCCTTATTTTGGTGCCAACGAGGGATATTGTTTCCGTGTAAGAAGCCCTAGTACAGATGATAGGTATGATGCACGGATGGTAGAATATTCCAACCTGGTCCGTCTTCTTGCGACGAGTTTAGACCAGGAAAAGAAGATTTGTTGGCATTGTGTGGGAAAATTTGATAAACTGAGTGAATGCTCGAAGTGTCATGTAGCTGCCTATTGCACAAAGGAGTGTCAGGTGAGTGTAAATTATATGCTTTGCACAGAGATTACTCATTACACAGTTGTATAATGTTGTTGTGTTCGTCCTCCAATGTAGGTTGCTGATTGGAAAAAAGGACATAAGCAGTATTGCCCAATTGTTTGTTCCCAGATTGATCGGTTCAACAAGCTGTTTAAGGAGGAAGTAGACAAAGAGCACGATCCGATCAGAGATGAGCTTAAGAATGTACATAATCTCACTCTTGGCACTGTATTGGAACATCAACTTGCTTTCGAACTGTATTTTGTGGAATCTGCCCGATCTCCGTGGAAAGGTACACATTTGGAAGATAAGATTGGATATCCTTCGTTGCCTTTATTTTATGAAAATCTTTGTAAAGTTGCAAGAGGCGAATGGTGGTTGTATAAGAACACGAGCAAAAAAGTGTATGGTGATGTAGAGGAGGTTGAGATGAGATACTGTATGGATCTTGCCCGTATTTTGTGGTACCGTTACGATAGGATCAGTTTCGAGTTTATCGCCAACAAAATGAAGGAGAAACATGGGCTCGGTGAGATGGATGCGTCAAGATTTGTCCGTGTGTTCAAGTCTATGACATGGGCGTCATCTGCCCATCATCTTGAATGGTTTATTGATGGACAAAAGCAGGGTATTTACGAAACACTCAGGAAGACATACCAATATGGACCACCACAAATAAAAGCAGGAAAAATATCATATTGACTCTTCTGCGAAAAAATTATAATATCAAATGTGCATCTGATGATCTTAGCTAGGTATCAAATTGATTCAATCATAAACAACTCATTTACATCATACACATTTGACCACTTTTGTAGATTATCAAGCCAAGCAAATAAATATTTCTAGACAACGCCACATGCCAAGGCAGTAGTTATTTCCACCCTTCACAATGGCGTCCTGGCGTAAAAAGTGCCTGACGGGCGCTTTTTTACTGTTTACTTGGAGACACTCCTTGAGACAAATCCGACCAAGGAAAATAAGTCACAGCGTAGCCATTGCCTGCAGGAAACGGGCCTGGACTAATGGCAGCAACTTTGCAACTTTGCATATACATGCAGACGCCAGAATTTCAGAGGTTCATTTCTCTGATGAGCACTAATTTAACAGAACCTGCCAAAATAACAAGGGGGGTTCTCTGGATCCGAACAGAAAGAGGCCTTTTATTTGCTCTTCGATCAAACATATCTGAAGAATACATATAGTATCGGCCAGTCTAGCATCGGTCAGTCTAGCTTCTCATGTGTCACAAAAGCAATGACTCTGAAAGGCGGTCAAATAAATGCAGTAAATGCATCCACCAATGCCATTCCAGTGAGCAGGTACAAAATGTCTACGTAACCTACACACGGATACCCTTCGTAGAAACCATATGAGATGACAGGTATCCTTGCTATCTTTCCACAGGTTACCATGGTGATCACCAATCAAAAACATATCACTTCAATGGTCGTCACTGATGCAGCAATGCCATTCCCGTGGCCTTGAAGTGATAGACGGTACCACTCTCCCTTTGCTTGTCATCTTGTTCATCGCTGATCCGCTGAGCCATGGGAGCCAAGGAACTTTGCCGTTCATCGACTGACCAAACTACAAGAAGAAAGAAGAAAGGCAACAACAAATCAACACAAACAATCCCTTGAGCGTTGAGGCTCATGAGATTGATTGTGGTCAATTTGTTTGTTGGGTAAAATCAACTTCATGAAGCCCGATAAGCCATTTGAAATGGACGGGTCATTTGTCTGAATTTCAAATAAAATTGCCTGACGGGGGTTCCCTCTGTTTCAATTTCAATCCAAACAGGCAGCAGTTCTATTTCCAGTTGAAACAAACGGCAAACGGTTGGTGTTGTTTCAATTGGAAATTGATTGAAAGGGCCCAGCAATCACCAAATCCCATTAAAACTGACGGTCAGTCGAACACATTCATTTCAATTTTTAATCAAACTATTGAAATAATCACAAGAACAAGCAGACTAAAAAACAATCAATCAATCAATGCTCCAAATAACTATCAATCGGCTACCAAATGTGTGACAGATCTACAGAGTGTTTGGTTGAGGCAGATGCATGCCACTGCGTCATGGCCTACTCCGGCTATTGCAAGCCACCATGGCCACCACCCATCAAAGACCACAAAGCAGTCCTCGATGGCAGTGGAATCAACAATCATCAAATGACTGACTTTGTATCAATTGAAAATTGATTGAGAGGGCCTGGCAATCAAATTCAATGACACTGACGGTCGGTCAGACAGGTTCATTTCAATCAAACAATTGAAATAATCACAAGAACAAGCAGACAAAAATAATAAATCAATGTCCCAAACAACTATGAATATGAACCAACAATCAAACAAGTAACGGATCTAGAGAGTATTTGGTTAAGGCAGACACATGCCACTGCAATGGCCTGCTGTGGCTATTGCAAGCCACCACAGCCATCACCAGAGGCCACAAAGTGGCCCTCAATGGCAGTGGAGGCTTTGGCATGACCTGTTGCACCATCACAAGCTGCTATCGCCATCGCAGGCCATCGCAAAGTAGCCTCAGCAATGGCTTGGCCACAGCCATCACAGGCCACAAAGCACCGGTCAATGACAGAGACAGATGTGGCTTTGTCAACTGGCCTGCAACGCCATCACAAAAGCTGTCACATCCATCACAGGCCATCTCAAAGCAACCATGGCTTTGGCTCGGCCACATCCATCACAGATCACAAATTGCAATCTGCATGATCTGGGCATCGGTCATGGTCTGCCCAATATATTTGCCTGATGAGGTGTGCAATGCTCTGTGTAGTGAGATCCCAGGCTTCTTCATTTCTTCTTGCATTTCCATGTTTGCAATGTGATCTGAGCGTCCATAGGCCGTCATGAATGCTTGGAAGTAGTCGGCGAAACTTGCTGTCGCCAAATAAGGATCCAGTTCCTCTACATCCTGTACATGTTCACTGCTGATCTATTTTCGCATGATGGCTTTGAGTGCAGCGTTCACATTTTTGTGCATGTCTAAGACTTGTCGTTGTTTGAAAAAAATGGTGTAAGTCTGTTCGATTTCAGGGTCAAAGACGGACAAGCCATGGAAGTTGGGTGTTCCGCCTGGGTCTACTGGCCCAATCTAGGGCTTGTTGGTGTAGGTTGCGAACCCTGCAGCCGATTCCGCCAAGAAATATCTCAATGTGTCTTGGGAGCTATCGGTGATTTCAAGGGCGGCATCTTGTGCTTCACCGTGGAGTTTTAGCAACGATTTCAGGGTCAGTTCACCCTCGATGGTGCTGAATTGGTTGTTTGTCATGTCAAATGCGGCTGTGATTTCTTCTATGGTTTGTACTGGAAAGTTGCTTGTCATGTTGTTGAT
Organism: Cyclotella baltica; assembly: GCA_036939635.1. Classification (NCBI taxonomy): domain Eukaryota; phylum Bacillariophyta; class Thalassiosirophyceae; order Thalassiosirales; family Thalassiosiraceae; genus Cyclotella; species Cyclotella baltica. The sequence goes on along the minus strand of JALLAY010001375.1, from coordinate 574 downwards.
GCTTTGAGATGTTTTGTTTGGCTTGCTCTTGTTTTCGTAGTATCTCCGGGACGCAATTACAGATTAGACAGTTCTGTCGATAGACTTCTAGTTGTCTCTAGAGAGAGTAGTAATTAAAGTAAATCAATTGTGTAGTTTCTGACAAACTGTCTAAATTTATGAGCTACTCTCATAACAAATAAATATGAAATACTAACGGGCGAAAGGTTCATCCAATTGGTGGGAAGAAAGCTTTCTCCTAAAACTGTGCCTCTGTTCTATACAGAGAAATCAGTATTATCCTACTAGGGCTAAGATAGGTAAGTAGCGATATGTAGGCAGAGCGTACATTACATAATCTATCACTTTCAAGATGATGGTTGGGATATCTAGACAGGAACATGGCTGCAAAATTCTTTTATGAAATCGTACAAGCAAAAATCACACCAAATTTACTTGGAATGGAATGTGACAGCTGTAGACTAGTTCAGATTGTTTTAGGTTTGTTGCGACAAAAGAGAAACAAATCAATGAACAAGTGCTGTAATGTTAACTAATCCTGTGTATAACAGAAAGACAACAAACATAGATCGGA
>JALLAY010001374.1:0-10640 GCA_036939635.1 Cyclotella baltica | reverse complement strand
CCGCGGGAAGATTGCTGATGGATAATGGGCTCAAAACAAAGCAAGTCATTGCTTACAAGTTTTCACAACAACTCTGCGGAAAAATGGTGCTGAAGTTTGGCGCCATTATGTGAGCACTGTCTACTCGTAAATGTAAGATGTAGAAATTGGTAGAAATTGTAAAAAGTCGCATGAGAATAAATCGGGTTATGAACAATCGTGCGTTGCCATTGGTTGGCCATGAAATCAAACATGTCTCATCGACATCAAAGCTAGGCCAGGACTGAAAAGTTTTCTTGAAAGGCCCAGACACAGTGAATACAAGGCATCCACTCTTGCAGCGTAAGTACGGGCTGGTTGATCTTCGTCATCGTCGTTGTCAAGAACAATCAGAAGCCTACAATTTTACATGCTGCTAGTCAAAATCGTTTCTTGTTACTAGGTGAATTTCTTGATATTTTAAGTTTGGTATATTTCATAGCAAGTAATTAAATGTTATCCTCATTTGCATCTCAAAATCATTTACTTTTTATCGAAAAATACTTACACAAACTAGATTAGTTTCTTTTTTTGTCAAGGTTTTCAGGGTGATAGGTATTGTCACGATTATCATGAATACAATCGAGATTCGAGATGGGATGGAAACTCTACATTTGATTTTAAATATCCACTCCAATATGGGGAGGTGTGTCTGTTAGTCCGTAAACATCGGCTGGTAATTGTCGTTGTTATCGTCAAACTTAGGCCCAAAGTTCCTTATTTGGTTGACCATATCTTCTCAACCTTGCCGAGAACTTAGTTTAACACACTGTACAGACCATGTTATGACAGAATGTTAAAGATCTGAACCCTTGAAACTTCAATCCGTCATTTTCGTCCCACCATTAATTTCGATAACTCTAAAATTACATTCTGCTATCTCAAATCATTTCTAGTTACTAGTTAAATTTCTTCACATCATAAGTTCGTTATCTTCAATACCAAGAATTTAGAGGTAATTATCCTCTGCATCTCAGAGTCATTTCATATTTTTGCAAAAAATACTTTCATAAGTGAGAGTAGTAACTTTTATGTCCAGTTTTTCAAGGTACTATTAATTGTAAGACTGGGTAGGCGTGCCTGTTAGTGCGTAAGCACCGGCCGGCTGGTAAGAAATGCTTCACAGTGTGTATTAGAGAGCTTTATTCAATTAAATAAGTAAGTAAGACACATAGCACATTGGGTTTTACTTGTACTTCTTTTGCTAGGGAGAAGGCGGTGGGGAGGAAGATTAGTGAGGTTAGGAGGAGGAGGTTGGAGAGGAGTGACATTGTTGATCTTGGAGAGACGCGATGATGCGATTGGATGGAACCTGAATAGGGCCATTGTTTAGATGCTTGGGAGCACTGTACATTTGACATCGAGCGTCCGTGATCCCGTAACATCAAGCTCCCCCAATTTGGTGATGGGAATTTGAAGTCAAATGTACAGAAAAGGATGATGTCTCTCTTCTTTTTTGGCGCCAAAACGAAACAGGCAGTCGGTTTAGGGCCAATTTCAGAAAGCAAATTTATCAATGTACTAATTCCTTCATGAGATAGCTGTGGCGCTTTCTGAGACAACCACGCACACCTTTTCGGCTCCCGCTGAAAACGCACTTTTGTATCTACTCCAACTTGTCTCGTCTCCCGCCAATTTTTGACGCCCACGGACATAGCCCATCGACAAAATCTAAGCCCACCGACAAAAATCTAAGCCCACTTGAGGTTGCGAACTCGGTAGCCATCAATCTCTCATTTGCACTTGTTAAGGTTTGCACTTGTTAAGCGTTTGCACTTGTTACTCTCAAACCCATCACCACAACCATCACATCACTTTCACCAATCAAGATCGCAAACATCACCGTAGGGCGTGGCGGCATCGGTGTGGCGGCATCATTGTGGTGGCGTCTTGATCTCACTGATTACCTGAAATTGAATTGTTTTCTGGTACGTGCGTGTGCTGGGATTTGAATAAGTTACAATGTATCGATTCATGTTACTACGCAAATAATATTATCTCTAATGATTTTATGCGAACATTATATTCAAAGATAATCAATCGTCAATATGCATGAGCTTGGTCTTCTTCTCCCGACTAAGAGAAGCACACGAAGTAAAGATTTTACTCCAAGCTGGGGGGGCTTTCCGATGCACAAGCAAAACATACAAGTCCTCCATCTCCTTTGGCAAACGCCCATCATCTGTGTCAATAAAATATTCATCATCGACTCTTACAGTTCTGTACATTGAGTCAGTTGATGGATCACTATTGTCGAGTTCTGTTGATTTCCTTTTCTTGTAAGTACCTCTTGCTTTGCCTGTCCTTGCTTCATCAATAACTTTACTAACAGCTCTGACAGCTGGTTTGCTGATACTTTGGGTTTTGGCATTATTGTTTGTGATTCGTTTCTCTGTAGGTAGTGAGCAGGTGAGATCCTTGATTGCAGTTACAAGTACATGGAGTGCTTCCATACTTTCCTCTGACAATATTCCAAACATGCCATACTCTTTGATGAAATCGTAGGTATGCTGCATGAGATGGTGTAACTTTAGGAAGTAAGACATGCCCAGAAATGCTTGATCCCATGCCTGCAAAAACTCATCCAGTATTTTCATAAACTCATCTTCATTGCGCTTGTCTTGGCTTTTCAGGTATTTTACTAGCACCAAAAGTTTAACAGCAACTGGCTCATATAGCATAAATTTCTCCCGTAACTGCTTCCCAACATCCGAATCGATGGGATAGGTGGAACACACAAACTCCTTCACTTCTGAAAACCTCGCAATCACATCAATCCCATTGTCATTCGTCAATTCACCTCCACCGTGCTGAGTAAGAAACTTCCCACCTACAGCCTGAATTCCTTTGCGGCATACAAATTGCAAAGGTCCAAAGAATGAGTGGCTGTCACTACCCTTCACATATTTCCTCAGCGGCTCTAAAATCTTTGTCATTCCTTTTTTGAGGCTATTTCGATGAGCAAATTTTGTGGAGAGGGAGTGATTGGTGCAAGCTTCGAGTGCTTTCACAGTGTCTTGGTTAGTTTTGTTGAGTCCACCAGTATACTTCTCAATCATGCCTTCTAATTTCTTCTTCTCTTGTACAATTTTGACACGACAATACTACTGTTGCATCTGTGAAATATGCTGTTGAAGCTTCTCTGATCTCTTTCTTAGAGACATGAAATCATTGTAGAGTTTTCGATTAGCGAGGCAAAGATTATTATATTCGGTAGACTCTCCTGCCTTTGACTGTTCAAATAGCTGCAAAGTGGACTCAACAACTGGCAATGAATCATTTGCAACTTTCCACCAGCTGGACTGCTTATCAATCTCACCCAAAACATCATTGATTTGCTTGAAGAAATGATTGATAACTCCTGCACTGAGGTGCATTGGACCACCAGTATCTTTTCGGGGATGGAGCACTAAGCATGGCTTGTGGAACACCGAGCCATTTTCATCATGGATTTTCTTTTGCACTTCTTTCGACAAATTGAGGTTGCCATTTCCATTCAACTTGACAATCTGTTCATGATGTGACTGCACAGATCGTGTACCAACTCTCTTTGGTGCATCCCTGTATTGTATGTTTGAATTTGGATTGCGGTGTTTTTGTAGTGCCTCACTTGGATGATGAAATTCTGTCTTTCGCCTCAAACAAGATGTGCATGAATACGAGGCCGAAGCAGAGCATATTCCAGACAATGCCAAACTACATTTGTAGTCATTTGCTGGAAACCCATTCACCTGTTGAGCTTCTGCTTTCATTAAAGACACTAACTCTTGCTCTTCTTCTTCATTCAGGTGAATTGGTGACTGAAATTTGCAAGATGTCTTAGCTTGATCAAAGTCTATGAGTTGATGCCCAATGAGATAGCTTCCATGTTTGATCACGCGTACAGTCAATACATTATCACTCCCTAAATGAACTCCGGGAGGGAGAGGATCGCTATACCAGCAAATGTCTTCTGGCGAATCTGTGACGCATATGTTGGTTGAGAGGTTAACTTCGACTTTACGTGCAGAACAGGGTTCTCTCATTGGCAGTGGAGTGAAGGTAAGACATCTGCATGAATGGTCACCAACTTTGAACATTAACATGTGATAATGATCATCAACAAATTGTTGTAGGAAGGCTCCCAATGACTCTGACTCGTCAAAGAAGGTGCACCAAAAGTTTTCAATGCATTCGGCACCATTCTCAACTGAAGCCAACAACTGAGTGCAATCTCTCGAATTGCCATTGGTTCTGTTGGCTATACGCAAAGCACATCCAGTGTCAATTGCACTTTTGTCTATACCAAACACAGCAACAATGGTGTCATGAATTTTACTGAATTCGTGACTCTCGCGAAACTTGCCTTCCTCTATTGCTGATTCGACCTGTCGCTCTAAGAGTTTTGCTGGTTGGTCTAGACTCCAAAACAATCTACTTGATTTCTTGCCATTCTTCTTTGATACAATCAATGGTAGCTGCTTCCAGTGGAATGGCAAATTGCCTGAATTCATAACTTCGCCAATACCCTTTTGTAGTTGAGTTGGGAACAAGCCATTGCATTCTGGCCGCAACGCCTTGATGTCTTGTAATATGTCGTGGAGCTTTTTGACGGATAGTTTACGTTTGAGAACAATGGTAGAGCACTCCTCACAAGTCAACTGACTATTTGTCTTGTCCAGTAGAACACAGTCATTCTTTTCTGCCAATCTGCGAACCACGGCTGCCTTTGTTGATCGGTCAGCATTCTCGCCTAAGACATGTTCAAAAGTACCTGTAACCTCTTTAGCTAAACGGTTTATATAATTACGTTCTGCTTTGTCTTCGTCTTGTGTGTTTGTTCTCTGCCGTTTCTTCTTGACAATCCGAATTTCAGTGACCCTCTTTCTTTTTAGAGAATCCAAATGAAGTAGTGAGATTTTATCATTTGCTGAAGGCAGTTGACTCAATGTCGATTGTACAAATGATTGGATTGGCAGTGGCACAGTTCCCTGAGACAAAATCTGTTGATTGAGGAAATGAATACACTTCTCAATGTTCAAGGCCTCTTCTACCACTCCATTACGACGTTGCGGCTGAAGGGTGAATTGCACACTTGTAGACTTTTGTGCATCCGTGTTGGTGTTGAAATCTGTAGGAATGAGAGGCAACGGTTCAGTAATATCTCCGGTAGGAGATAACTCTCCATTTGTATCATTATTGATTGTGTCTGGAGATTCAACCGCTTTATCAATGGCTTGTTGGGTGATTGTGAACAAATTGGATTCTTTCAGAAGTCTATTATTGAAGGTAGGAGCATCATTGCCAACTTCGGCTTCACAGTCAGTCGATACAAACGTAGCATCTTTGAACGTTCTAATATGCAAGCCATTGTTCATTTTCGGATTTCAACAACTTCTTTCCCCATGATGATGACGATGGACGACATGGACTTTTTTCTCGACACAAGCCCCCGCTGAAATTCCGCCGCCACTACCTTTATCATTGACCGCTGCCTGTCAATTCTGTTTCTCACTGGGGCAGAAGAAGGATGAGTGAAGCTCCCAACGACGTGCCGTCATCCGCACAGCAGTCAAATCAACCATTGAACGCTTGCGCCAACGGGGACGCGGAGGCGGCGCGGCTGCCGCCGCCATTAGAACTCGAGTTGTGGTGTTGCGTGACACGACAGTTAGATAATAATATTCCTGGTGAGTAACCGTTGATTTTCGATGGTAGAGGGCGAGGACGAACTGTGTAAAAGGGGGATGAAGGGCGAACTACCTAGCCATGATGCTTGCCTCAAAAATATAACCTGAGAATCCCCGAGGTGTTATTTCAATAAAGTAATACCGTATTACCAATCCCTTCCGTTGTGTTTAACTTCAGAAATAGATTGGCATGAGTTCCATTTGGAGCTTTTTATTCATTTATTGTCTCTTGTTGTATTGAATGCCGATAGATGCATACAAAGCTATGGGTCAATTGATTTCGAATTCCACCTGTTGTAAGGTCGATTCAGACGTTTGGCTGAAATTGGAATTGGTATACATTTATGCATATTCAATCTCTTTGCTTCTTTGTTGAAAAGATAGGTCTTTCCTTTAAATCAAGCTTCACTAAACTTTTGCTCTTGTTCTTGTTCATAACTCTCTTGTACAGTCGATACCAACAGGTTAACCGGGGCAGTCATCAGCGCCCGCCACTGCCAAAATCCGTCATCTTCCAACGAAGCAAGTTCATTCTTGGACAGTCAAATGCATAGAATAGTTTCAATTTTATTGGAACGAATTGACCTAGGTGAAGCAGACTTGTCAGAAAAGGCTGACGTCAAATGTTGCTTGGAATCAGCTTTAGAAGTTGTATCTAGCAATTTAGCAAAGGCATCTGGGAGTGCAGCGAATAGCTTGCACCTGCAAGTGTTTCTATCGGTCTTTGATGAAGCCTCAGGGTATCAAGAAGATGATTGCATAGACTTGTTCAATAAGTTTTTCGAGGCGCGTGGGTTTTATAATCTTGGGCAGTATCTTTCAGACTTGAACAAAACCAACTATCCTCGATTTGATGCTTTATACACAATCCTGAAGGTTATTAAATCAAATACATTGCTGCTACCAAGTGAGGCTCGTAAGAAAGCAAGAAAAAATCGAGACTTCACTGGTATTATCCTTGATATCATGGCCTACATTCAATCCCAGGATGACGAGCAGTTGGTACACCATATAGATGACGCCATAGACTTATGCAAACTTGTTCAAGACATATACGTTCAACTCAGTGATCGTAGTCCTTTTGGGGCCCTTCGAGTTTACTTCAGGATACATCGTAGTCCTCCGGCTAATCAAATCTTCGTCTCTGTCACTGAAATTGGCAGGATTTTCCGAATTCAAAGATCTTGTCGACGTAAGCCATGAATATTGCCCACCTCCCGAAGGTTATTTTGTGACTGGAGAGGAAATTGAAGAACTCAATGGATTTTACGAAGTCGACCCGGCAATGATACTGGGCAAGGGGTGGCTAAAAAGAAACACGACGGAAGTCAGTTATATTCAGATATGGTGTTGTTCAAAGAAGGAGTCCGACAAAGACAAAAACAAGATCAACTTTGACGACATCAACATCAGATTGCTCCTTTCTACTTCAAGCCTAACTAAATTGCATTTCCAAAGAAAAGTTGACGGCCTTTGGGAGGATGCCTGTAGACCTAGGTTAATCACTCTATGGGACGGGTTTGGTCGTACCAGCACTCTGTTTGGCATCTTACATCCAGCTGATCACGACACGCTAGAGCACGAGTTTATCAATTGGGCGAGAGATAATCAAGTGTTTGATTTGATTGGGATTGATGCGAGGTCTGAAAACGATGATGTTTCAAGTGAAGCGAAAAAATCTGGTTATTTGTTGCGTGATTCCATTGTGAGCATCTTAGACTTCACCCTGAAAACCATTCCAGTACCATCCAAGCTAGGTTTTGATCAGAATGTCATTAAGAAAGAGACCGAGAAAGCACTAGAAATTGCTCAATCTGTCATGCGTTACTTCACGTGTAAGAGAACGAACAATGCATTGCATTTTTTGGTCAAACACAACTGAAACAAATGATGTCGTTCTTGAAACAAATACACGAGAGAGTTAGTGTACTGAATCCTCGTCACATGCTTGACTTTCACATGTTCCATCATCTAATGGTCTTGAAGCTTATGGTTTCAGAATCTAGTTCTCTGCGGAAGCTTGGCTGTGCACAGTTGCGCTTCTTGAGAGAGAGGTTTCCAGCCAAAGCATATGTTGTAGAAGGAGCAGGTTTATGCAGCGTTAATGGAAAGTATGTTTTAGATTCAAAATCCTTGGAAAAGGGAGGATCTATCAGTTACACGTACGACGATGTCAACTCCCCCGTGGTGATTTCGCAGTTTCAAACCAATAAAGGAAGCAAATGGTTCATCTCGAGTACAGATGCAGATGATCCCGACAGCAACGATAACAACTATTTCTACACTCACAACTCGGGAAGCAGAACGCCACCTCAAGATGGGTGGAATGAGTCTTATCATGGATTATTTCCTCCTCCTGAACTTACTCCGGTTGGACTCAAAATACCAGATGAGTTGAAAGTTTGCTTGAGTAATTCACAAATTACAATGCTAGGCACAGCGAATGAACTCTTAGTTGCAGCGGAAATCATGAGCAACATGCGTGACAATGAATATCGTTTCAAGCAAAAAATGTTGGATACCAAGGGCCTGTTGCTGCGTTGTCTGGAGTCACTGGACACCAATATCAAGGAAAATGATCTGAATATGATACTTGATTCCATCCTTGATATAATCATCTTCATCTACCAATATGCTAACAAATTTTGCCATATATCAGACAATCAACGTTTCATACGTACAGTCATTTTGAAACGAATCACATCTTCATCTGAGTCGATCCGAGATGTTGGATGGTTAGATTTGAGAGCGTTCTGCAACGAGAGCGTCAAGAAACGCCCCCCTCCTCGAGCATACATAGTGAAAACTGCGAACCAGGAGATGGACGTGAGTGGTTTGTATGAAATTGCCCAAAGGTGAAGGATACGAGTAGTGACAAGTACATAAACAATCAAACCTCTTGTGCTATCTACTGATGAGAGAGATGATGACCAGGGCATTGAAGGCCAGTTTACTCTCATACAAGTTCTAGATGAGAATAATGTCCCTGAGCTGTCAATTTTCAAGTACAATGACAAGTGTGATGAGCTTGATTTTACGTACACCTCCGTAGGTCTTTCAGTGCCTACTGGTGAAGAGTTGAAAACTCCAGAATATGAGTTGGCAAAATGGGCAATTAAGAACAACATTGTGGATTTGGCCAGTAAAGATGGAGAAAAGTGAATGTGCACAAAATTGCAGTGTCCAGTTGATTGAATTGATATCAAATTTATGTGTCAATGAAGTGGGCGAAGAGAAACCCATCACCAATATGCTTTTTGGCACAAAGAAAGAAGATTCAGCTCCTCAGCAAATTCTGAAAGATGGAACCAATTTACGTAGGTCCAAACGCAAAAAGGCGAAATAAAATCGAATATGGTTTGAGTTGTAAGGTGATGCTTTGTGTTTTGTTGGACAGAACGCTTGCCATCAGCTCCTATGCTCTATTTTAGTATGATTAAATCATTTAATAATACTTTTTATTGTGACAGAGATGCAATAATCATCTTTTTAAATATCGAAGTATGGTATCTTAACTTGATGACTGATGTGTCCTCATTGTACAGTACAGAAACATTGCCATCAGGGTCGTTGCAGTTACCTACGACGATGACAATTCAAGTTCAGCGGGCAAAGTTTCCATCTGAACTTTGAAAAAACTGGAATTCTAAATATCAAAAGGACCAGAGAGTTTCTTTGTCATGATGGCCAAAGAATTAAATTCCTGCCATCGTAATCAGTGCAGAAAAATCTCCTCTGCTGGCGTCACTGTTGCTCCTACAGTTAGTGCCCTCTGCATTTCAAATTCATCGAATTCAGGTCGAGAAGATTTGATCAAAAAACAAACTGCCAAGAAGAGACTGGCTCATTATTCCATCATAACCAGTGTGGCGAAATAAGACTCCCTGTTGTTGGTAGAGCAGCAGCGTTGAGTAAAATTGTTGTTCTGACTGAGAAAATCGATTGAACTCCAGCACTGTGGTCCAAGTATCAAACATGACCCAATATTCGATTTGGGTGGTAAAAGAGGGTGATTTGAACCTCCAATTCCAAATAAGTCTCTTCCACAACCCCCTCTGCAATCCCAAAATCTACAACATGCCCCAGCAATCCAAAATGAGCTCTAATCTCCAAAGAAAAGAGTTTTTCTATTGAAATATACTGTTGAGAATTACTATATAGAAAATGACAATAACAAGACAATGAATCATATATCTGTAAACCAAAAAAAAGGTCCTCGTTGCATGGGTACCCTATTTTTGTTTTTACATGTAGTAACATCTCTATAAGCAATTTTTTGATGTAGATCACGGTTGTATTAAATGTTGTATGCACTTTCGAGGTTACGCATCTTATGTAGCTTGCACTTTCAATGTTACCCATGGTATACTTGAGCCACCAGTGTTAAACTTGTACATTGCTTCTGGAACATAGAGTTCGTGTTTGTCTACAAGTATCACATACATTCATACAAGTCCATCATGTACCAGTTCCTCTTTTTCTGATTAGACTTTCATCGGACATGGTTCAGAAAGCTTGGAACAATAACATCTTGCTCACCTGGCCCAGGTACTCTGGATGCATTATTAAAACTAACATGAAATCCATCACCCATACAATTTCACCTGAATCAACGATCAATCCATTTGTATCACTTTTTTCATTTCATAACTTTCAAGACAACATATATTCACAAAACACTCAATCCAACTCCGTCAGCAACATCAACACCCAACCCGTTAATGCTGGGGGGCAACAACAGTGTCAACATCAGATGGACACAGCTTAATGTCCGGTAGGTATCCAACGGATACAAGTCTAGAGACCAGATTCTAGAGATATTCAAACCTATTTAAAGATAGCTCATAATATTTGACATCATGCAAGGAGATGATAAGTTGAAATCTAAATATCATCTGCATGATTTCTTTACCTCTTTGCTCACCTTTCGGTCATTGATTCCCTCCAAGTCAA
>JALLAY010001373.1:0-10642 GCA_036939635.1 Cyclotella baltica | reverse complement strand
TTAGCTGCATCAACTTCAACAACACTACCTCACCTGTTGCTCTTCTGGGCCTTATTACTATAAGTAATTAGAAGACATAAGATGACCAGAACAACTGGTGTGAGTAAATATCACTGTGTGCTGCTTAGATCATCTTTTTAAACACATACTATAGTATAAATAATATCCACCAATATAAACAGTACTATCAATTAGCTACAATTAGAATTATAATGCAATGAAATATCAGTAGATATGCTAAAAAATATGAAGGTGATAGATGTTCTCAAGTGATTTGCTGCAGTACATTATTTTTACCAACATATCCAGAGTTATTGGATAGAGATCCATTTAGAAACAACAGGAGTCCTAAACTACATAGTGTCCAAAATCTACCACCACTAAAGGATTATTTTGAGAAAGACACTTATTTTCAATCCACCTCATTCCATCTGCCTGTTTCTCTTTAGTCAATCACACAGCTGCACATTCTGAAGGCCATGCCCAACATTTTGGTTTTAGGGGATAATACAATACCAGTCCACAATCATGAAGTCAACGAAGGAAAACCTCACCCTGTATTCAAACTCAGGAGGGCAAGGATTTTTTTTGCCACAGGTCGAATAATGTGGTACAAACGTTGTATACTGATCCGAACCATCGCAGGTGCAACTGTTGCGTTCAACATAGCAATAATCAGGAAAGTCCCAATTTTCAACTTCCTCCTGCGGGCATGCAGCTGTCGCTGAGAGCCAACGCCAATCCGCCACGTAGGAGGGAATTCGATTGCTGGCCTTTCAGGGCGCGAACTGTGGGGACGCTGGCACCACCTGACCAAGACAGAGCGAAAAATAAGGACGATAAAAAGCAATAACTGGGTCTGACAAATTGCAGCATTTGGAAGTACTCACCCTGATCTTGCTCGGATCCTTTTCCTGAGGAGAAATGAGCGTCTGACTTCCCCAGGGTTGCAAGCGCTCCAATAATTGGAGCAACAGAGAAATGCATTGTGATTGATATTATTTGACATACACTGTGATAGATGTATGAATCGAATTTTATGGCAACTGTTTTATTGTATGTTGACGGTGTCGACTTCAGTTTTATGAGAGACGGTCGCAAGCCCAAAACGCGGATCAGTTTCGTTCGTGTGCTAAGTAAATTTTACAGGTAAAACTTGTGAATAAATATTTTATTACCTTTAAATATGGAATCGTCTGAGAATCCAACGGCCATAAAACTTCCGGTATTGGGAGTCTTTGGTAGTGGGTTACATGAGTCGATCGAAAATGCAAGAAGCGATTTTATTTGTAAAGGAAAACGAATGCTTAATGAGCATATTTACCTTTAAAATCATAATAACGAAACTGATCCGCGTTTTGGGTTTAATCCACATTTTGGGTTTGCGTAGCCAGTAGTAGACACGTCAGAGCTTCCTGTTTTCAACAAGGTTCTTTCTTTGGGTTAACACCCTTTCTCGCTTCAAGTGTAGCTAAGGAACACATGTCCTTTTATTAAAGGATATTGATGATGAGTATGATTCATGACCAATTGTAATACTGGCTTCATTTACTGTTTGTATCTAAGTATTTTTAAGAGGGGTCGGGCTATTATTTGGTTATCCTTATCTTTCAGACTATCTAGATTTAGATGCACCAAAGAGGGGCCAGGAGATTGACACAGTTGGTTTGACTGTGGCTGTGTTAATCTTGAACGGAATTGTGATCATGAAATTATCAGCTTCACTGCCAACCCAAAGCAAGCGAGTGTGAGGAAGGAGTGACGAGTTCAACCAGCTACACAAGAAGCGAGTGTGAGGAAGGAGCAACGAGTTCAATCAGCTACATGAACAAGCGTGATGATGGTTCTGTTGAAAAGGAAGGAGTGATGAGTTAAACCAGCTACACGAGCAAGCGTGATGATGATTCTTTTGAAAAGGATGAGATGGTAGGGTCCATGAAAATTGTGGACTGGAAAGATGTGTTGGATGAATTGAAGAAGGGAGATAGGATCACTGTATTTCCACCATCTAAACGAGGTCAACTGTTTTGGGGTGCAACAGTTATCGAACAGGGTCAAACAAAGAAACAAGGCAAGATCAAAATCTCCTTTTATTGAATTAAGAAATCTACAAAGCCCTGGGTCCTTAACGACGATGTTGTGGGAAGAAACTGGGGGGATGAATAAGGCATTAGTGTGATTGGGGTCTATTGGGCAAGAGGGGTGGTAATAATACATTTCATAAAGCTTGCCGCCTCCACATTAGGTCCGCCAACCGCCATCAAGGCATGTTTACACCCATTCATATTAAAACCCATATCCATCAATTGTGACAGTGCGCCTCGTCAACAGCAAGTGCTGCAGCAGCAGCTGGAGCTGCCTCAGCATCATCCGGTACGATGTTATCATCATCTTGAGGCCCTTTGGCCTTGAATTGGGATTGATGGATGCAAGCAATCTTGGAAAAAGACCAAATATCTCTCTCCACCCTTATGCTTGATCCTGTTGTATATTTAATATGCAGGATTTACTTCTAAAGAAATTTCAGCTTTCTTCCTCCGTTGTTTGTAGTGGTTTAAAGTTGTTTGTTTGTAGTATGGATCCGACGTGTTTAGGTATTTATCATTTTGTTCGTAGCTGCTGCTGCTGCTCTGCTTTCATTTTTGATTGTGTCTGGGTTTCTCATGGCCCACTTCGACTTGACTCAAAGTCTTGTCTTTGGTCATTTCCGGACCACTTTAGACCTCATATTTTAGGGGTTGAGATTGAGATCTTTCTTTTTCGTCTCGTCTTCAGACTTAGTAGAAAAGACCACAGTCCATTGTCCTCCTTGTTGGGACAGAACCAAATGATGAATGCCTTTGGGTATTGACTATACCTCTTACCTTAAAATTTTAGATCTTTATAATAAAATGAGTGTTCACATTGGTTCACAACAAATGAAAATTTGTAGAGGTAAAATTGTAAGACATGGCAAAGGTGAGGTTAATGATGATGATATAATTGAGTAGATGTGTCATCTATCTGATTGGCGCCCAGAGATAATAGGTATCCATTATTTGAAATTATCATTTTGGGCCAGTTTTTTGTGTCTCAAATTCGTTTCTGATAATAATGTGGTAGGAAATGTCTTGAAGTAGCATGAAAGCATTAGAAGAAATCAACTGAGAGTGCAGTCAAAGCAGAATAAGATAGTCGCCTTTAAATTATGGACTGTGTCTTCTCTCAGCACAGCCTGCTCAGATGACATTATTCTTGTGGCATGTACATGGTAGACTACACCAAATACAAACTTGCATGAACAATTTCATTATATGGCTTTAGGCAACATAACAATATTTTCATTTTTAAAATGGATTTATCGTCACTTTGAATATGGATTTAATCTCACTGTTTGTTGTTGTTGCTGTTGTTGTTGTTGTTGTTGTTGTATGCGCTCTTGACGCCGCTTCAGCGCAGCTGCACGCTTGGCTTCAATCATAGCCTTTTGTTCTGCTGTAAGTACTACTGGTTCATTATGTGGTTGATTTGTGGGTGCAGATGCTGCTTCGGCGTTAGAGCGCTGATTTGTATTGTGTGTGATGCCATCATTGAACCGATTAGATGTTTCTGATTGATTGTTTGTTTGATGCTCTGATATTTTTGTGCGATTTTGCTGGAGAAGTGGCCCGACTGGCGAATCAACTATTGAAATGGGACTATTTTCATGGCTGCCACTGGAAAAACTCCCTCCCGCAAGACGATGATATTCGTCTTCTATCTCATTTGAGTCACCGCCTTCGCGATGATGCTCAAGAACACTTTTAATGAAATTCATATTTCCGAGTCCTTTTTGAGAAGATGGAACATTTTGACTTAATGATGTTCTCATCATTCTCCTATTAAAAACTGGTGTCTTAAATTGCTCTGCTACACTCTGTTGGTGATTTAGTTGTCGATGGAGAAGTGAGTCATTATGATCCATATCAGTTTCATGTTCATCTGCATTGAGTTGGTCTAAATCGTCTTGTGTGAATCCGAGCTGGGATGAGTCATTTATGAATGAACTTTGCGATTCATCTTCTTCAATTTGCTTAACCGCATCTTCTTCGTCTGAATCTTCCCCAGAGCCGTCAAGGGCAGCATCTGTGTCAAGAAATCGACACCGATACTTTTCCTTGATTCTTTTGTTTACTCGCTCTTGCCAATCTAGGTGTGGTGACTTTTTTTGGTTTTCTTTGTCACTAGCAATAGGTCTCAGACGTTTACGACGTTTGATCTTTTTGCCTCGGTCGTTCTCAGTTGTTGTAAGAGGTGTATCTGTCAAACAATCGGATAGTCTTGGACTGCGATGATTTAGTTTTCGCACTTCAGCAATTGGGGTGTCCTTAAGATCATCTGGGGACAAATTGCAAGAACTGGCAACCTTGAACTTGACATTTTTGGGTGCTGGAGTATCAACCAAGCCATCACAGGGTGGAATTTTCATATCGGTGTTTGTTATATTTTTCAGAGAAGACGAATCGTTGTCATCGTCGCTTTCACAAAGATCTATACATCTATGCTTATTTTCAGCACCATCTATTTGTTCATGACATTCTACGCTGGATTCATCCGATGAAGAAGAGGAGTATTGAGTAGGCAATTGCAGTGGGACGATGTTTTCTAAGGCCATGGCCGCGTTTTCATTTTCTTCCATCTCAAGCATAAAAGACTGACATCGCTGATCTCTATCTGTCCCAATTTCATTATCAAGGCTAAACTTTGACGCAGTTGCAACAGTATGAGGCAAATGACAATCTGAAGGACGGAAACTCTCGTCGCTTCTTTTGATACACCCTAACTGCCCTGACTGAAAGTTTTTGTGGTCGCCATCTTCACGACTGCTTTTGAATGGATGTTCTTGACATCCGATGTTGACACCAGGAACCATGTTACGATCATTTGTTGCTTCATCGACACTGTCTTCATCTGATGATGAGGAAGAGTATTGCGTAGGCAGCTGGAGTGGTGCAATATTAACAATATCAAAATTTTCTTCGACTTGAAATTGAGTGGAGGGTTTCTGTTGCCTGTCTAGTAAATCAACAGTTCTCATTTCGTCAACTTTAGAAGTGTCTTCAGCTGCACCTTTCTCGGCAATACATACGCTCTGGGATGCATCATCTGACATGCTGTCATTGTCACTTTCGGACGAATCTGGTGGGGTTGGTAGCTGCAATGCAACAATAGAATTTTTCACATCGTCGACTGGTGGACCACACTGTATTGACGACGCCAGCTCCTCACTGGAACGGGCGGCTTCACGAAATATGGGGAGGTCTCTTTCTCCTTGCGCACTCTGACTACCCTCAAGATTGATAGGTGTGCCGAATCGTCCACTGACACCATTGCCTTCATCGGAGCAATTCTGTTTATCTGACTGTTGAATTTCTTTCTCTTGCAACGGAGATTCCCCTCCAGACTTCACTGGGTTTAAATTACGTGGCTTGATGGGGGAATCACGACCGCCAGCATTTTCATTTGTATCAAATATAATTTCATCTGCAGTTGTTTGCCCAACATCCTCGTTCTGACTGAGGGCTTGATTCTCTTCAAGATGCAGTGACAAATTATCATCAGTTTTTTCAGCTGGACTCTCTTCATTCAATGATTTTTTAGGATCTTGCTCGGCAACAACTTTATCTGGGAAACTGAGTTTAAAAGGACTACTGCCTTCAAAATCCATATTATCAAGCTGCTCTCTAGACTCGATATCTTTCATTTCGGGAGGCGCAGGGACTCTAGCAGGTTCTTTGCTTGAGAATAATTCGCAAAGCGTTTCATCATTCATCGACGACGTGGACTGAGCTGATCTTTCATCGGAATCACTTTCAGTGGAAACAAGCTGTCCGAAGTCTGAAGGAGGAGAGACTGAGCAATTCTTGTGATTATCTGAGTCAAACAGAAAAGAAAGTTGACTGTGATTGATTCCAGGGCTGAGGCTGATGCCGCCAACTCCAAATATGGCATCTAATGGATCCGATGAACATTTTTGGGAGATTTGATGTTCGTGGGGACTCACAGTTGTATTTTCCTCTACTTCTAAACCCTCCACTTCAAAACTACCACAATGTACACTTTCTGAAATACTTGCATCGCTGAATTTCACAGAACCATTATCGTCGTTCAGTGAAATGCAGTCGAGTGATTTTTTAATCAGAGCACTTGGTGACAATAATTTTGACGGGCTTTTCTGAGTTTGCAAGTCAGCTAATGCTTCATCCAGAGATGACAATGATAGAGTCTTGCTGACACGCATGTGCTTTCCCTCCATGTCCTTCAGAAATGAATAACAGGTACCAGTATGGTTTGTACTGGAACACCCGTCTCTTCGACGAAGTTGGGTTGTCATTGACCTTTCCCGAGACTTGATGTAACCCCGGCGCACTGATTGTGGAAACGAACGTTGAAAGCCAAAGCCACAGGACGAAAAATCTGGCAGAGAACCAAACAGTTGCTTTCTTTGATTCTCCTGTTCTGCAGTTAGCAGCCAATCCATATCTATCTTACTCCCGGCCGCTTTCCTATTGCGTGTAGCTTTGGGAGTGTGACCACCAACCTGGGACATGCGAAAATTGTCTTTATTCATCCGTTGCTTCACCATAGCTGGTTCCGTGGGGAACATAGGCACATCTCTGCAGAACTCGAAGACATTTTTACTTGAAGTCAGCACCCTGGCAATTTTCTTCATATTGGCTACACTCTCATTGTAGCTCTTCTCTTCGTCACCTTTGGACACTAAAAAGACAACTCTTCCATCTCTTTTCCGGCCAGTTCTACCGGACCGCTGAATTGAACGAATGGGTGATTTTAGAACGTCAAAGTTAACTATAAGGTCCACATCTCCAATGTCAAGCCCCTACATGAGAAGAAGTACGTGAATCATTGTAAGAATTTAGACAAGATATTATGGATCAGGAATTGGCATGTCTTACCTCCTCAGCAACACAGGTACAAACTAAGATATTGTACGTTCCGTGATGAAACTCATCAAGTACCCTAAAGATATGAAATTCAGATCATCTGAGTGAGTATCAAGCTAAGTTCTACCTATGGCATATAATGTGCTAGTGAAACGCAACACACCTTTGCTGCTGGGCTTGGTTCATGCCAGCTGAATCGCTAGGCTTCACATCACCAGACTTAGATTTGTTGCCCGATTTCTTGCTCTGGCCAATAAAGGGACTGGGTTTGAACAAACTACAGTTTTGAGCCTTCAGCATTGAAACGATGTTGTCTACTGAGTCTCGATACTGATTAAAGATCATTACCCGCGTGTCTTGATTGGCAGCTTGTTTTCGTTTAAAGTGGTCTTTGGCAAAGTACAAAGAATTGTTTGCTTGTGTAATGTGGAAGGTGAAATAATCAGATGAGATCAGAGACTAACCTTCAAGAATGACACAAAGCTTCTCATACTTTGGATTGTTCTTCATCAAATTATCCTTCGCTTCCTCTTGGGTAGCTTGAGTATTGCACGTTTGCCTCATTACCTCAGTCAGCAAATTTTGAAACTCCTTCCCTTGAACAGTCGTCCTGAGCATCCCCTTTCCTCCTTGCCTGTTCATCTGTTGCAACCTCATCCTGACAGCCATAACACCATGCGAATACAACAGGTTCTTTATCTGGGTCAATTCATACAATGCCAAAAAATAACCATCGAGACGATGGTCATTGGTTTTCGCCAAATACTCTTCTTTGGCTTTGAATACAATGAAGGGTTTCAGAGCATGAGCATTTTGAAACAATCCACCGACTCTTTCTTGCCGCAGTCGATCTATGAATGGCTGGATGAGCTTGGAAAACATTCCGTTAATTATATCAACCTCCTTTGGGCTTTCGATGATCTCCACTTGTTCTGACTTTTCATGGATGTATTGTTTCACATCCTCATCGTCCTCTGTCTTGGCTTCAATTTTACATATGCCCAATGTGGTTATGATTTCCTGGATCGATTTTATATCTGTCCCTGGAGTAGCGCTCAACGCCACCAACCGGAATTTGGCACCAGCATCCCGTATTAAACCCACCAGCTGGGCACTTGCATGATTTCCCGTGGCCTTGTGCGCCTCATCCATCACTACACAAACTATTTCTCGAGCATTACACCTATCCCCTTGTATATCTCTAACAAGCGTATGGGGAGTACAAAAGAAGACACGTTTAGAGTCCCATATTCTCTGTCTGTTCTCGGGCTTGCTCCTCCCACTAATTTCAGCTGTAACTGAGGTGGGTATCCCCATGATTCTATAACATGCTTCAATTTGTTGTGTAACCAATGGCCGTGTTGGGGCACAAAATACTACTTTGCCTGAAGGAAACCAACGATGAAAATTGTACATCACAACTGCCGCAATAAGGGTCTTGCCTAAACCTGTTGGTAATGAAACTAGAGTGTTGGTAAAGAGTGAAGCATGGGACATTTCTAGTTGGTAACTTCTTTCGGGATACTTTGGGTCCATTGGGTAGATCCAGGTGGAAGAGGTGTTGGAGAGAGGGACTGGGCCTGGTTGGTATGCCGAGCTGAGAGGAAAAGGCATTAGGGGTGGCAGTGAAGTAAATTAGATGACACCAGAATGGAGACAAGCATGATAAAATACGTCAATACAAAATAAAACTCACTTTCTATTCCATGGACTCTTGACGGTTGAACTGTTGCCATTAGATCTATCCCATAGATTGACATGTATAAACATACAGTGAGCTAACCACGAACTTGAATAATTCACAAAATGATATAAAAGACCAAACTCACTCTCGACCGACTGAACTCCTATCATTCATACCTGCTTGGTGAGATGGCCCCCGCTTACCTGAAGCTATATTATTTTGTCTAGCATGCTGAGGTTGAAACAAGGGAGCAAGCTGTCTAGATTTCATTGCCTGCTCGGCAGTGTTTTGATTAGATGTCGGTCTATTGGTTTGATTCTGTAAATTGTGCACTCTCTGTTCTTGTGTTTCATTGTTTCTGGCGGTATCATGACTATTCCGTGCAGTTGTGCTTTGCTGAGCTTGTGTAATATGCCCTTGGGATCTATTTGGTGCATAGGGATTGTCCTCGTTCCAAGTGTGTCCACTGTAAGACCTGGAATTGGAATTACCCTGTTGAGCTTGAGACCGATTTTCTCCATTCCTATTCTGTGCACCATTAGAAACTCTTTGCTGAGCTTGTGAAGAATTGTCTTTGGGTTTACTGGCTGCATAAGAGTTGCCCTCGTTCCAACTGCGTGCACCGTAAGCTCTAGAAGCAGAATTACCCTGTTGCACTTGAATTTGCTCATGATGGTTCTGAGTATTAGAATTATCTCTCTTTCTAGCTGCATAGGGATTCACCGGTCCCGTTCTATCAGATGATGCATTATGTTGAGAGGTTGAGGCTTTACTTCTTTTGCTTGGACTTGTTGCATAGGGATTCACACAATTGTTTCGTCCAGAACCAGCTGTATTTCGTTGATACGTTGCAGCTTGATCTACAGATCTGTTTAATTGCACAGTTGAATTGTTACAATTAGATCCCAATGAATCATTTGCGGATTGCTTAGAATATGGATTGTTGACTGCACTTGTGCCCCCTGAAGAATTGGGCCTAGAACTAGACCTATTTGAATATGGATTGATCGGCCTGGCTGTATTGTTTTGATGCTGCGGCCCACTCCTTTGCTGCGGTTGTGATCTACAAGACGATTGAATTGTCGAGTTACCCCCAGAATTCATTCCACGATTTGAATCGTCACCTCCCCCACCCGCCCTATTCAAGCAATTTTCGCTCCCAGAGTTACCAATCGGCTTGCCCCTCACAAAATCCCTCATCTGCTCCTTGCTAACCCGTAACGAGCCGCACATTGTGCATCTTTGGGAGGGATAGGTGTGATGGAAGGTGCATTGGGGACAGTCCCATTCTCCGTAGCCCATGATGAAAGACTAAAATTAGGTTTTTGTTTATTTTGGCCGCGCTCTTAAGCTGATTCAATGTTGGTTTAATTTCATTGCAAGATTCCGTTTATTTTCGGCTTGATTTCGGGTGTAGATTAGTGCTGGGTCGAGTGAAAGAGGGGGCGGTGGTTGTAAGTTAGTGATCCTGGGTTTCGTCGTCGGTTCATGGTTCATCGCTGTTTGCTGTTTTTGTTTGCTCCGCTTTGAAATAGCGCGATTTCAGGACATTTCACGGGGTTCTAAAAAGTCAAATGGCCCATCTGGGGTTTAATCACAGATTTTAAAACCCATAAAAAGGATCATCCAGTGACCATCTTTGTTGCCATAGTTTTTATGTAGGTAGTGATGATGATGATGACAGTTGTTACATCTCTCTTTTCAATGGCATATACGAGACAAGTCATGATGAGCCCGGCAAGAATCACTGTCGACGACAAAACCTCATTCTTTGGAATTTACAGACACTGAGACCTCCTGATATCTTGTACCGATCAATTTCTCCTTGATACATTAGATATATTTGAGAGCCTTGAAACTTGTTGTCGCTGTCGACATTCTCATCATCAGGCTGTCACCATCACTTTTGTCATTGCCAGGATTGTAGTGCTTGTCATCATTATCATCATCCTCTGCACCCATTCCTGCTATTTGATGAGCCCAACAAGACTCACTGTTGGCGACAAAGCCTCGTTTCTTGGGAGTATACAGATGC
>JALLAY010001372.1:0-10646 GCA_036939635.1 Cyclotella baltica | reverse complement strand
GATTTCAAGTCCACCCCGTTAACCACTCCGGCATAAGTCCTTGTTAAATGCCCCCGCAAACCTTTTACAATACTCATATGGCATTTTTGACATATGATGTGTCATCACGCACGATCACGTCTCACGTCGCATCAACAAATCCAAACGCATGAACTTCTTCAACACACCGTTCCATTGTCCATTGTTCCATGATGTTAGTTCCAACTCAACCTCCTACGGCGATAACCCGACTGCCGGCCGCCATCTAGACAGCTTCTCAAGTGTCTAACTTGATTGTTCACCGTACTTTATTGCAGAGGCAATTTATAATCGAATCATCTGAGCCAGTCAGTTCTTAATTTAGGAGCAAACAATGTTCGCTCTCATCAGAACCATTTCTGTCGCTGCGTTGTTGGCTACCACAGTCTCCCAGTCAGATGCATTAGTCACATTTTCTTCTAATGCCGTCGCACTTAGGTTTTCGTCTTGTAATCAGTCTCTAAAACCGTCCAACCTATTGGTGCAACGGTGTTCAAAGCAGTCACGGAAGATACAGGAAAATTCTATACAGTGGCGGACAAGTCACAGGCGTGTGTTAACTTTGAGAGCTGTTGCGGAGAAAATCGATGCTGAGTTGTTATTTGACAATCCTCAAAACACAACTCCAATCCATGAGATTGCCAATGATTTCGTTCCCGAATATGCAGATAAATTCCTCAGGCAACAACCGTCTTTAACTGTGGTTGCTGGGCGAGGAGTTAGCGTCCAATCTTCCCAGAGTGGGTTACATAATGCTAAGAGCACTGTTTCTGGTGTCAGTGTTCATGAAGAATCTATTCGTCCATCACCACCGGTAACTGTTACTCCGGGAAGAGGTGTAAACATAACATCTGTTTCACCAGGAGTTGCAATCGGAGAGCGATCTATTCCCGAAGAAACTGACCAAAAACAAAATTCACTACCACTCCCAATAATAAAAACTCCAGTCGGAAGGAGCAGAAACAAAGGTGTCAGTGCAGTTGGAAAAGTATTGAATTCAATCCGCACAGTAGCTGCAGCGAGAACTTTGGGTGCAGCGGATGCACTTACTACTAAAGAGAAGACATCTAATTGGAAATCAAATATTCAATCTACTGTATCTGATGTGTTGAGAGAAAATGAGACTCGACTACAAAACGAAACAAATTCAAAAGAGCTCCCTGACTTACTGCCTCGTCCCGGAACAATATTATTACATGGATCCGATCATGGTATATCAATAAGGTCTTCAATACCTCATTCGTCTGACGACAAATTCATTGCAAACCTCCGTCTTTCTGTATTTTCTAATTTCGACGTTGAAAGACAAAACCTTTTCAGATCGCGATCGGTTGAAGTACTGAACAGAAGGAGAAGAAGAGGTGCAGTGGCATTAGTTGCAGAAATGCCTTCTGTTGATTTCAGGAAAGCACAATCCAAAAGTGAAATGAACTCTAGAATTGCAACTGGCCATTTGTATGGTAGTGGGGGTGTTGCTGTTGAACCAATTCTCACCAAAGAGGCAGATCATCAAAATGAATTACAGAACGTAATAATTGGAAGTGTAGAATGCAGTATACATGAATTTGATCGAACCATACTTGGAAACTCACGACCCAAGAATTCGCTAATGTATGTGACAGAAGTGGCCGTGTGCCCTGAGGTAAGGAGATGCGGTGCAGGTAGGATGCTCATGAGGGCGGCTGAAGAAGTTGCAACAATACGTGGAATTGAATCGATGTATCTTCATGTTGATGTCACGAATCATGCAGCTATTGCCATGTATGAGGAAGCAGGCTACTGCAAAATGGACAAAACGAGGCCGATATATGCACAATTTACAGCTTCATTGAATTTGCATGATGGGGCACTGATGGGCAGGTGCCACCACTTAATGTGCAAGAATCTAACAGACCGGACTACATGGATTAATGGAGTGTCTACTAAGAATTAATGTAATGTTATTTTTAACTCGGATGAAATTTACCCTTGTCAGAACTAATGTAACATGTTCTAATAATTTAGGTGCCGACGTTGGTGTCCTTAACCCTCAAGGCAACCCTGACAATGATGAAATGCAGTTAGGATCTAATTAGATACATCACGAAGACTAATCCAATCAGGGTAGAGGCTTTCGTTTATGTATTGTTGATGCACATGCTGAGGCAACTTTTGTCCACTGAAGAATTGATTTACTGTTGGTGTGGATCCTCATCACAATAAAGAGGTTAGGTAGGCATTTTACATAGCTTTCTTCCTCCTTACTCCCTGTGTCCCAAATAAGCTATTTACACGCTGACCTGCAATGATATGAGATATGATGTTAGGATATGAGGGGTAGATATGTGTTGGTCATTTTGAAAGATGCTCAAGAGATAAAAATAATTGTGATCAGATGACTCAATCTAGATATTATTCACTGGAGGTGCCATTATGATCATGTTTTCAACGTAAAAGCTTCAACTTTCTAATCTTGGCACATAGTTGATGCAGAATAAGTAGATTAGTTGCGGCAAAGGTAATCATGGACAATGGTGTGGTCTTGATCATTATGTCACAACATTGCATTTTGCAGTAAAAAAGAAAGCCTAGTGGAAGATTTGACATCCAACATTAGATGTTGACACAGTAGGATATAACACAGAAAAAATGCACATAATTATTTGGAATATCTTTAAGTTGATTTCCAGGTCTCCATTCCAAAAGTAGAACTAATCAAAATGAGTCTGTTGGTGAGTTACTTCTCACATTCATTGAATAGACTGACCATCTAAATAATGTCTGTAACCAACATCTATCGTTACATCTCCGTATCACGAGATCAATGAGTTCAAAGCATTTAGATATCTCCTTAGTAAAAGTGTATCATTGATTTCTTAAGTTACCAGCAATCATTATCTATTGTTTTATCCGCATCTGAACTCATGCGAAAAGTCAGTGCGTTAGATATTGAGCTCCGTAGACTCTGATAAGCTTGTGTAGTAGCTCAGATTCTCAAGGTTAGGATCACAAGAGGGGCTTCATCAACTTCACCTGAGAAAGTTTCAGCTATTCTGTTATTGAATGAGACACCCCAAGAAATTCCAGAATCATACTTAGGTTAGACTTAGACGTGAATGACTGCAACCTAGCAGCAGGATGAGTTTTAAGTTAGATGGTGATGATTGATCTCGAAGGAAATCAAGGACACAACAACTAATGACTTCTTATATGGAACAAATACAAATAACAGTGGATTTGAGAACAATATGAAATCTTGTGAATTTGATTGTAAAATTTTAGGTTATTTTGTTTGTTTGTGAAGGATTTGAAGGTCAACAAAACTGTAGTACTCACCAGACAATAATACATTTCAGTGTTGCCTGAGCAACCGAACCCTTCACCCTTTGAGGAACAAAATGAGGAGGTTGATGATAATTTGTCGGCTCTAGGTAACATAGTGCAAGCATGGATGACAAGAAAAATGGCTGGCTCAAGGTCAAGCTATCCCGAAACTGTGAACAAAAGCATTGGTCTATTTCTGGTCGTAGCAAAGTTGGTTCTCGGGATTATCTTTGTTATTTGACTGAAGCAACAGTGTCTATCAATCCTAAATTAGGTGATTTGTCGCACATGGTTAGCTTGGGCAACAGTGAAGTAGAGGAAGAAGATGAGACAAAGCATCACTATGTCCAAGAGTGGTTTTTCTTGAACATGCAGAAGATTGCAGCTATTAGAAAGAGATATATCGAGTTTGATATGTTGGGTGTATTGAAGATACCTGCATTGCTTGACCCGACTGTGGATCGTCCTCTCTAAAAGCACCCCCAGCATTATGCAAGAGATCTACTCCTACACTTTGATAGCATTCCATTCAATGAGGTTAATCATTACCAATTCTCTCTTAATTAATTCATGGAAAAGCCTAATGTCTCCCGATAGAATTAGTAGCAACTGGCTCTATTCGATCACAGGAACAAGTTGAGATGTATTATGCTAGTCACAGCAAGGTGGCATCACTTCAGCTCATCATTTTGAAGTTGCCATTTTTGTCCTCGAGGAACACTACTGCTTCCTTAAGAAATATCGATTTCTCTTTTGAGACAAGGGACTGAGGAGATTTAAAGGAGAGAATGTAGTGACAGCTCAGGAGGAGCTGGATATAGCGTATGATTGTCTTGATAAACTAGGAGAGCTTTCAAAGGAGACTCCATTAGACATTTTGCAGGGCTACACCCTTTGCTCTAATTATCTTTTTTGACGTGTATAAGTGGATCCGATGATGTGTTATCAGGAGTTGACAGTTCAGTTAGCACTCTCATTGATATCAAGCAGATTAACATGAAGGCAGTGATACATACCATTCACATTGCACTTCTAGTGACTGGAACGTTAGTCAAGTGAGGACTGCTTCAGCGTCCCAATCCAAGACAGGTCCAGTTTGTTGGAACTGTGAAGACCACCATATGGTGAAGGACTGTCCCAAACCCAGAGATGAATAAGCTAAGATTGAGGATAATAGAAGGAAGTGGAAAGCTGAGAAGTATTCATGCAACTCTGGATCCGGTTCAGACTCGAAAAACAAGCTCTGATTCTGATACAGTGAATGAACGTAAGAAATGGGGTTCTACTCAACTCTTCTACAATGTTCCCCATGTTCATTGCAGCGGTGTGGTTACTCCCAGCATCCAGCAGCATGGATGTAACACCACCCATTCCACTAAGTATCACAATGTAGACCATGGAACAAGGGGTTTTCTTTGATCTTGCGAAGGTCTCACCCAATCATACTTTGGTCTTGGTTAAGAAAGCCTTGTCAGTGTCTATAGGTGCGACATTACAAAGAGATATTTTGAATGAGCTGCTATGCTCTTAAGCCATTTTGAAAGGAATGCAACCAATCATGAAGCTATTGAGCTTGTGAGCACTCTTCGCTCTATTTTTGGCATACTAAAGTAGATGGACGTAGTAGTTCTGATTGCTGTGAACCCTCTATGTCAACTACAGGATTATCCAGTTTTATCAATTTCTTCAGTCAGTTAGGATTCGGGTACATGATTTACTTCATCACCTTCCTACATCCGTTGGTTACAACTATCTACTGCCTTCTTCTATGTTTATACAAAGTTCTTCAACATCATGCTGCTATACTTTCAAGAAGGATAAGTGATCAAGTTCCTCTGACCGAAGTGGTCTCGCTGGACATGCAATCAAACCAAGCTTCATCTCAAAGCCTTGTTGTATCATCTCGCCATGTGTTGCAATCGTCACATTGGAAATCGATCTTGTACTGTATGGAGATCTCATATCAACAAATGTTGCAAGACTCCTTGGACTACACACAAAGGCACAGGGTCTGAAAGACATTTCAAATGATAGGTAGCTAAAATGATTTCCTCTCATTATATCATTTTAATTAAGTTCCTTGGAGGATCTGCAACGCAAAAAGATTGTAAAGCTTTTAATGAAAAGAGTGAACATGTTTTGTGCCGATGGCCCTGAGCCGTGTACCTTTAGATCATGTACTCACAAAAACTTTCAAGGAGATACCTCTGGTTTATGACAATGATGTTTCTTATGGTCTGACACACTTTAGGAATGATTTTATTGACCATTGCAAGTGCAATATCCCAGTCAAGAACATGACAAAGACAAATGAAGTCGTAGGGATTGACACTCTGATGTATGATTACAGCAACCAATGATATGATGTTTTTTGTTTCTACCAGGATTAGTTTACCACTTAGAGACAACAGACATTCAACTCCTTTGTCCACAGACTATCATCAGCTGTATGACAATGATGGTGTTTTAAATGGTGACTGACTGCTTCTGCATTTAGACAAGCAGCCTCACCTTACCATCCATCAAGACATTGAAATTTTGATTGATGTCAACAATACTAACCTACCTTTGATCCATCCACCAGATGCGTACTTACAGGCCATCCTTTTGTACTGTCATTCGTGCCTCACTTCTATGCATTGGATTTCATGGTTTATGGAAAGATGTTGTTGATGAGTTTGAGCATGACTTCAATTCTTTTAACAAGTTATTATGTCCTTGCATTGGTGCAGAGGCCAATTAAAATCTAACACACAGTGAGAAGGATTTGTTACTCTGACTTCGGAAGCTTGGTATTTGTTGCATCGTATTCAAGAACTGATGAAAGAACACACTTGAATGGATCCCAACAACAAGGACGTTTATTTTCCTCCAGTGATAAACTCAAAGTTTCCTTCTGCAGCTACTTGCCTTATTCCTAAATGTGAAGTACGTAGTTTGGCAATAGCAAAGCACCGAAGCCCCAACATTATGAAGCAGGAAACCATCAAAGAGAATGAGGCCATCCTTGCCTAGGACAAATACTAAGTTGTCAATTTTGTCTCAATGGATCAGTTTGTTCTTAAGACTCCTGGGAGACAGTTAGAAGGATTTGGTCCGGAAGGACAATCCAATCGGTACCATGGTGGAATCATCTTTAATGATGCTGCAACTGGCACTTTGTGGATTGAGAATCAGTTTTCACTTGGAGTATCTAACACTCTGAGAACTAAGAAAACATTCAAGCAGTGGCTTATGGAAGTAGCAACCATTGAAGTCAAGCACTTTCACAGCAACAATTGTGTCTTTACTGGTGAAGAATTTTATCAAGACAAGGATCAGACGCAGAGCTTTTCAGTTGTTGGAGCCAATATCAAAATGCCAAAATTGAACGAGCAAATCAAATCATTATGTGGGTGAGAATATCTTTGTGAGTGATTCTTCATCTCAAAAATGACACAAAGAAATAGAGGGAGATGGCTGGCAAGATCTCAAAGATTTCCAAGACCTCACTGATATTTCGATTTCTAGTTCACCTCCATCACCTCCACATCAAGTTCTAAGCACAGTTGACAGAGAGGGAGCTCATGTGACGATGAGCCTCAAAAGAGAATTCAAGATTCAGAGGGAGGTACCAAACCTTCTCATGGCCCTGGTCAGAATGGTCATCAGAAGATTTTGGAGCCTGCCAAGTGGTAACAGATTATAATAGATGTCTAAGTCACCTACCACAATTGAATTTGACTGTCAAGTTGGATAATATTATAGGATCATTGTTACAGCTTAGCCACAAGGGTCCAAACTATGTTTAGACTGACTTCCAGTGGGTTGGCTTAGTTGAGTGCTGAAGACAAGAAGAAGTATGCTTTGTCTATTGGACCCAAGGATCCACCATCCATGGCACATCAGCAAGATAGAAGGGTCCTCAAGCTCAAGCGAACTATTTATGGATTGAGACAGTCTCTTAGATATTTCTGGATGTATATTTATTATGGTTTGTAAGATGTAGGAGTGTGGCATGCAAGTCAACTTATCTGGGGACAAGTACCAGTCTATTGACAGGCATGAACTCTTGGTCTTGGGAATTGGTTGATAGGCCTACTGATCCAAAATCGAATATGTTACCACCGACTTGAGCATTTAGAATCAAGCACTATCCTGATGGTTTATTGATAAAGAAGCTGAAGGCTAGATTTGCTAGGGGGGTGAACAAATTGAAGGTGTAGACCTCCTGTTGTTCAATGGACAACATTCTGTTTAATGCTGATTCTGGAAGTACTATTGGAATTGAAGTCCAAACTGGGTAATGTGACTGCAGCATTCTTGCATGGAGAGCTAGAGGAAAATGAAAATGGTTATCTTGAAATTCCGAGAGGGTTTAAGCAAGATGGAAAGGTCCTTAAGCTAAAGATTGAGAGCTTTCTGGATGTATGTTTTGTAAGATGCAGGATTGTGACATGAAACGTTTGAGGTTTAAACCATGTCTGTTTCTGAGTGAGAGGTCATTTCTATCAACTACGTGGATGATGTCCTTTTCTGGTCAAGAAATGAGGAAGATATTCATGAGTTGGCATTGAACATATGCAAGGTTGGTGTGGACTTGGAGAAAGAAGATGACAGTGTTAGAATTCAAGGTGTTGCATTAGAAAAGAAAGAGAATGGTCATATTGAGATGGGACAAAGTAAGGCGGTTTTATTTTATTGACATTATTGATCAAGTGATTGCATCTCTTGGCTAAAATGATGATGACACCTATGGGAAGGCAACTCTGCCGGAACAGAAACTGTTGTTGACAAAGTTTGTGAGCCTGCTAAGGGTGACTTTAGCTACCGTAATGGTTGGTATGTTGCTCTACCTCACGGGAGATTACTTCTTGCCCAGAGATGTCTTACATGGTTAACTGCGTGGCTTGCTATTTTCCTTTGACTTTTGTCTTGTTCCATCTTCGTTAAAAAACATTTAGCAAACCTGATTGCACATGGTTCCTTTGGCAAATGAAAGCAAGGAACACGATCCTTTATGCTCATCGTGCAGTAGTTATCACTAATTCTCTTGATTTTAAAATATACATAATCAATCTACAAATAAGAAGTAGATAAGCCAAATCAAACCCTACTGTTCAGAAGGTAAAGCATCAACCCATACTGATCAGTAGGGGTTGGTTCTTGCAGGGATATGTTCAGTCACTAGGAATCTAACGAGAAGGCGTTGATGCGCACTGGTTATTACCTCAAAGATTGACTGATGTCCCGATACAGACATCAAAAGAATAACAATCAAAACATGTGTTAAAAGTCAAACCAGGTAAGTGATCAATGCTGAAATTTGTCGAGAGTGAGCTTTGTTGGTGCATTGCTGAAGGAAATTCTTTCCAATCATGGACATGGTTTCAAGTTCAAATAAGATTTTGAACCTGCCTAATCATACGACATCAATGCATGTATCTATTCATGAAGAAAATGCTGGAGCGTTAATTTTGGTTTGTCACCACAGTTCACTCAGAGGTGCAAGATTATGCGATCAAGACAATTTGATTTCTTCAGCAGATAGTCACAGGGGGATCTAGTTGTTCAAGATTGTTACTGCTAAGCAGCTGGGATATTTGGCTACTAAACCTCAAACCAAAGTTGTCTTCAGATATCTTCAGAAGAAACTCATGAGTTGGTAGTTGTTTTATCGCGTATCAATTCCTAAGAGGGAGTGTTGAGAGAGGCCGGTTTAGGACCTCTGTCCCAAAGAGTATGCGTGTATGTCAGGACTAATACCAGAACAGTAGTAATCCCAGTTAGAAGATACCAGAGCATATTTGTGATGGCCTGATTTCATAATAGTATATTATTAACACAAAACAAAAGAAACACTAGAACAAACAACTAATTACATCCAATGAATAGACTGGTCATCTAAATCATGTCTGGAGCGGACATTTATAGAGTGATTAAGGTGGTGGAGTTGCTGTACAACATATTTCCTCCAACAATAAAGAAAAAAATCACATTAATGAGAGTTGCATCGCTCAAATCAAAACTAATAGAGAAAGTATCAAAGGCTCTGTTTGGTAAAAATGGAACCAACATCATTGCCAATTGCTTTTGCCACTTGGTTAGAGTTGACTGTGACCAAGTGACTTAAGCAATCAACAAAACTAGTGTGTCCTAGCCCAAGGGCACCATCGTACCTGCACCATCTCCACAACCAGCTGTCTTTCTGTGACAATCCTGGTGGAACAATCAATCGATGCATGCGGGCGTATTGGTGCGACCTGAATATGCCTGGAATCAACCCCACTTGGGCACTAGATTTGCCGTTTGCTTTTGCCACTCAGCTACAGGTGACTGTAACCAAATGACACAAGCAATCAACAAATAACCCTATCTCAAATCATGTTTGTCTTTTGACAAATGCAGAAAGCCATCACATGAGACATAAATGTCAAGGGGTTGCAATTCATGATTGGTACATAAGTTATTGACCAAATAACTGGATGCAGTGCAAAAAATGACTACAGATGCTGTATTTTGGAATATCACATTACTTCTTTAAAACAACTCCTTACAAGCATCCTGGTGATGAATGGACCAACATTAGTAAACACACTTCCTTCTAATTGCTTATTCAGGACATCTCTATGCATTGGCTAAAATTCTAGTTGATGTCCATGATGAATTAAATAGAGTGAAAAAGACGTCAGTGAGTGATATGAATTTTCAAACTAAGGAAATTACTTTGCTGGACTATCATGAATAATGATACAAGGTGCAGGAAAGTGAATATCAAGCAAACAATGTGAATCTTACTAATTATGTTGACTTTGAGGAGATGGTAAAAACATTTGTTGTTGAGTTTTGGGATCAGAGTGAGCTGACAGAAATGAGCAATAAAGCCTGAGACAGTGAAAAATATCTGGAGAAATAATATAATTGAGAAATTGAGAGTTGGTGTGATTCATAAGACTTTCATTCATCCAACTCATCAACAACAAAAAGTAAATGATGGTAATGTGGCAGCCTAGTTAAGCAGCAAAATGTGAAGTTAGACAGAGATACAAATAGAACAATTGTCATCACAAACATGTTCTGCAAGATAATGTTCTTAGTCTTGGACCTAGAAGTAATCCAGAATTAGAGAAACAAAACAAAACATTAATCAGTCAATGCCAGGGAAGCCATAGTTCAACCGATGACTTTACTGGTACATTCGTTGATTAGACATATCAAGCAATTAATTTGATTGGTAAAAAGGAGTTCAACTGCTCAATTGAAGAATTTCATTCTCAGTCAAAACGTTGTACTATCTATCTATCTATCTATCTATCTATCTATCTATCTATCTATCTATCTATCTA
>JALLAY010001371.1:0-10659 GCA_036939635.1 Cyclotella baltica | reverse complement strand
TCATTTTTTTCAAAAATCCTTTTGGGAACCTTCAAAGCAGGCCAACCCCTCCAACTTGTCAAAATTTCATAACCATCAGACCTCATGTAAAAAAGCCCATTTTTTGTACGCACCCCCCTAATTGTGATAGCTAACTCCTACTGGAATCGATCATTACAGCATCTATAAATCAAAAAAACTTGGGCCCTGAGTTGAGGCAAGTGCTACATATGTCTAATATGTACTATGTAACGTGTCCTGGTCGTGTGTAACATCCATTTTTTGATGTATTACTTTTGTCACAAATGTCGATCATCGTAATCGCATGTTCAATTTTGATTTTCTGTAGAGGACATTGTCGAAAGGCCTACATACACCAAACTTGCATACGTCACATCAGGTTACCTCATTTAACTTCAATGTACATGTAACAACACGAGTTTTATGAGGAAACATACTCAAAAATGCTTTCGAATTTCATATCAGTGTCAAAGCATTTTTGCGGTAGAAGAAGGACATTGTTATTTTGTTCATTTTTTATGTTCCCAAGAAACTCTCATGTCTTCTTATGTTTAATGCAATGACTCTTTATTGATATACCTAATGTAGGTACAATCATAAAAGTCCTGTTGTGATTATTTTGTACTAGTTTCTTTGTGAAGCATGAATTTTCGTCCTAAAAAACCTGTTTTGTGTCCATTTATAGTACTATTTTCGGCATTATCATTTGTCTAAGCCGAAGTCTAGAACATAATTCAGAAACATTCTACATAGGAATTGATAATAGTTATTACTATCCGAGACATGTTTTCACGATTGTGCGTACGTTTGATCATGTTTTATGAATTTATGTATATTTAATCAAAAATGACTAGGGATATCTTACAAGTCATAATAACTTCAATGTAGAGTGTAGAGTATGTTGCGACATCTCAAAAATCGTGACATCAATGCAGTTGATGTGCATATATGTAAAAGACATGTTAAAACAATAGACATTACATGTGAAGCACAAGACATCGTAACATTTTCCGATTTCATTGAAGTCCGTCGTATTCATGTCCAAGTCATTAATTTTGAGGCTAAACTGTCCTTTTAGTTAAGCTTAATGTTGATTGAGTCAGAGATTTTGTAAGATCCTTTGTCATTGCTTTACTCTTCTTTTTTCTAGAGATACACTTCTACGATCACCACTCCCAAGCCATCATCATCAGAGAGTGTAGTGGCTTTTGACAGCAAACATAGCAACAACCATGTTGCCCCTCCTCCCGGCCCGCCCCTGCAACCAACCCCTTCAACTGCACTCCTTCATTATCTCACCGTCAACACCTACAAAAATGCAACAATCATGTTGTGCACCCCTCCACCCACCCCCATCGACACTTCATTGTCTTAAAACCAATTTAGCTCCCCCATCCTCACGACAAAAATATTGCTCCCTCCGCCCCACCGCTGAAATGTTGCTTCCATCGCCTCAAAACTCAACACAGCAACAACCTACATTGCTCCCCCATCGGCCGACCACTTTGTCTACTCACCTCCAACAATACAAACCTTCTTCCGTTCCCACCCGCGCAACCGCCTTCTCTCTTGTACATTGAATTAGTAAAGTATGTGCTGAGTAAAAATATTATTGCTTAATTTGATAACATTGCCGCTTCTTACTACAGCTCACCTCTGCACTCCTTCCTGCAACGATCGATTAACAAAGGCTATTAAGCTCATGCAGCTCCCCCATCCCCTTCATTGACCCCTTCTCATTGTCTTGCCATTGACTCCTCCTCACACAACATTAAAATTTAACCACACTCTCCAGTTGAGAGAGAGAGAGAGAGAGAGGGCCGTTTACACTCATGGTGTGTAGGTTGACTGGAATGTTTTGTTTCATTCATCTATTTTTAACAATTTTGTTTTCTTCAATTAAATACAGTACATTTGGGTTCAAGTGCCGAGAAGGTTTTTCAAAACCCATTTTGGTCTTGGTGTGACATCAAAATTAGATTAGTCGTGAAATTCTGGGCCAATTATCACTTGGAAGTTAGTCGTGAAAGTAAATATTTATTGAGTTATGGACACTCAAAGTTGTGCCAAAATTAGATGCCTTTGCTGTACATTTGACTTTGAACGATAACTTTAAAATAAAAAATCTACAAAAATGGTTGATTTGATTCAAATGTACACAGAAGATATTAAAAAAATATTTGAAGGGCATGCTTAATTTGAGGTAGCTTATATCTCAGCTTAAAGCAGGCGTGGAGAGGTTCAGATACTGTAGGACTCCACGCAACCATTGGTAAGACCCAAATTTCATTGGATTGCTGAGATATGCTCCCTCAAAATGAACTTGGGATTTGATCTCAAATGTACTGTAGCTGACCTGCCTCAACGTCAAATTTAGAGCCCCAACCTACCAGTTGAGGGAAGATGCCACAGCATGCAGTATCCTGTTCTTAAAAGCAAGAGACTATAGATGTCAAAACTCTCTGTGAGTAGGTTGATTGTAGTATTTTATAAATATCTTCAGTCATCCATTATTAACAATTTTGTTTTAATCAATTAAATAGCTAACCTGATTTACGGCACATCAAATTTAGAGCTCCAATCTGCCAGTTTGTGTTGATGGCTTTCTTTGCCCTTGAGTTGGAAGCAATGTGAAAGGAGTTTAACTCTCGTGGAAGTTGGGGGTGTGAATGTTGTGTAGCGGAGGCCATGTTTGTGTACCGTTTGCTTGCTTGAATGTAGTGATTCAATTATAACAATCGTAGAATAGAAAAATAGTCAATGAATTAGTAGCGATTAGTTGACATAATTATAATCATCAATTGCATAGTCAACATAACTTTTGTCGTGTAAATTATTTTGTTCACATATCTTAACATTGGTTATCAGCCATCATCTTACATGTTGACTGTAGCTTGTTGGCCATTGGCCATAATGCCTTGTTGTGTAATGCCCAACATACTTTTATGTGTACATTAGGTTTCGTCTATGAGGGGCTAAGATGCAACGCAACAGGATGTGTTACATATGATGAATTTGAACATGTGTCTCAGAAATTTTTAACATGACATATATCACAGATCTATCGTGAGCTCTCATGTTAGGATCATGTCGAGCGAACAAGATATGTTTTAGGTTTATAGATGTAATATAATTTGAGTGACAATTGAAGTGAACAACTTCTTTTGTTTCAGCCAAACAATACTAGATTTAAATGACTGTAATTTGTTAATGCAATCACCAAGCCGTTTTTAGATTGTAGAAATATATCTCTTCAAAATACAGAAGCAAACACGTCTGATTGCCATCTGTTTTCAGAAGTCAAAGCTGTCAAAATACAGAAGAAATTGCTATTTGTTTGTAGTAAAAGATACTTCTTAATAATTTTAAAGGTTTATGAGGGGGATAGTTTCATTTTTCCTTATCTTTAAATGTCTACCACTATCTCCATGATTCAGATAATGGTAATATGGAAAATAAAAACTTGAACAGTGGTCAACTCTTGTTGGATTGCCTACACCCCCCCCAAAACACGACTCTACATACAGGCGGTCAAACATTCGCGCCGTGGGAAGGGATATACGGCGCGCCAAAAATCCAAAACAACAACTTGAANGTAGTTGCAGATGGAAAGATTGGGTTTGATATCAATATTTTATTCATTATTTTAAGGAGAAACAAGACAAAACAAAACAAAACAAAAGAACCTGGAGGAGATCATTGGATGAGTTTCTTTTGGGTAGACACTTTTTTGCTTTACATTTTGCTTGCTGATACCAATACGCACTATGCTAGGGTGTGCTAGTTATGGTATATGGTGCTACAGAGGTAGTACCATATCTAATGGTACACGTCATGATATCGGCATCAGCTGGTGTGGTATCCTGCTGTATCTACCAACGGAACCGACCAATGACAAAAGTGTGTGTTTATTGTCAACTCATCGGCTCTTCAAGCCGATATAGCTAACTCATAATAACTACACTACTTATCATCGTTAGCAATGCCTACGCTAGGTTTAACACAGTCAGAGAGGAATGGTGAAGACTATTCTGCATACATTATCTGTTACATTAATGATCTCCTTGTGGTGTATCACAACTTAAAGCACGGAGGAGGGTTTGGTCGGGCCACCTGAGTTCCCACGAGAGCAAAATTTCACCAGTAGACCTATGAGACGGACTGAAGGCCTGGAGACTTCGCCTGATGAAGTATTCAGACAGCTGTTGATAGCTGTGTGATATATCTTGCAAACAACATTGGTGACAAGAACGATATTCATTTGTGAAGAGAGCTGAGTTTTTTCTTATGAAAGTATACCATGAGAGGATGTATTGTATCAACTCTTCTGGAATTCCAAGAGGCCTTCTACTAGATGCATCTCATCAGTATTCTGAGATAAATGTGTAAGCTAGGTACATTGGATATTTGCATGGATATTTCCATTTCGTCCTCATTCTCTGATATGCCCAAAACAGACATCTCGAGGTGGTGCTTCCGGTCATGACCTTTGCAAATTCTTGACTTGTTTTCAATGCTCATAAGTGGGTAAATATTTGAAGAGACTTGATCACATGTGACTGGAGACACAAGTATAATGGTGGCAAAGAGACAAGCCAACCAATGGCTTAACTCCATTATGTTGAAGAATGTAGTGGATCAACCATGCAAGGGACAAGGTATCCAAGGTTCTCTTTTGGGGTTCATCATCTTTGCAAACAGTGTAGTCGTTGACTGGTTGAGCTTTAAGCAGTCAGCCATAGAGACCTCAGTGTTTGGCACAGAATTCTGCACCATGAAGCTTAACATCGAGAACCTACGTGCCTTGCGACACAAGCTTCATGTGATGGGGATCCAAAATTAGTATGGGCTACCCGATTAATTTGGTGACAGCTTGTCTGCTGTGAACAATGCTGTAAACCCGAGTCCATGCTCAGGGAAAGCTAAATTCAATAAAATATCATCAATTTGTGAGATGGTTGCCATGAAGAACCAAAATGTTGCATGGGGTGACTAAAAAGGTGTATGGTTGGGAATTGGCTATGGGATGTGTTTGACCACATATGACCAGACACTTTCTGATGAGGCGGGGGTGTGGTGAAATATCCAATCATTATTACACTTGGAGATACCTAAGGGTAAACGGGATTTAGTTGAAACCAATAACATTCTGATATTGGCAAGGCAGGGCAAGACAAGACCATTCAATGTTCAGAGACCTCAGACAATCTTGAGCAGACTACTTGGTTTGGAATGTGATGGCTGATGAGGAAGGCAGCAGAATCCTTTATGAGGTCTGTTGTATGGGAGCTCAAAGCTCGCTATAGATTTAATTCAACAAACCGCTTGTTGACACAACTAATCATTGAGCTAAGGCTGCTGCCATCGACCTAACTGTGATGCCTCACCATGTGCTCTGCTCAACCAGGTCATCATTCTCCTTGACCACCCTCTGCCAAAATAATGGGCGAACCCAACACAAATCAGTAGTAACTGTGCTACTGATTTAAACTTATGGAGGCTTCTTTTTGAGAAGCGAGGCCAAAAACCAGGCCATACGATTGTCTTGATTTTTTGTCATGCCAAAATCAAAACAGGGAAAAGTGAGGAAGCCAAACAAAACTAACAAGCACATCATGCTCGGACTAACAATAATACTACTCAAACAGCTGATTGCCTTGTCCAATGACCTCACTCCAAATGTCAAGCCTAGTTTGGCCAATGATTTCACTCCAAAACTCAACCCCTTTCCAATCCCTACCATCACACTCCCAATTGCCACCATCTGAAAAAATCGATCTCTCCTCTTCCTGCGCTGTATCTCTCTGAACCCAATACCGTCAATCTGAAACATCCCAAAAATATTCGGACCAAATATCCACGGCGCCCACTTGTGAAACATTGAATCTAGTATCAGGGGGAGGATGAAGCGCATGGTACCAAGTTTACCTGGTCGATCCATTTCGCGGGAGACGAGTGTAACAAGTGCTTTGCTATCAGCAGCTCTTTGTTTGGAGAATTGATGGAGGGCAGTGGAGAGGGAAGGAGTGTCATTGAGAGTGTCGGATAAAATGGAAACGTCTTCTAATGCAGTGTTTGCACCTAGTCCATAGCTAAAAATGACAAAGTGTGCATCAGACAGCCAAAAAGAGCCAAATACTTCAGTACCATATTACACAGGATTGCACTCACTAAGGCTTGACGGTATGAATGGCATCTCCCAAAATAACAGTCTTGCCCCCCTCATTCAACCTAGGCCCTGCGAATCAAAACCCTGGCAATGACGAAGCACCCTTCCTCGCAACATCTGCCATGACATCATCATCAATGAATTGACTAAATAGTGGACATTCAGTGTTGAGAAAGTCACGTAATGCTTTTGGGTCACAGTCGGACTGTGCCAATTCATCATTGGGATTTAAAAAGAGTGCAGCACAGTAGTTTCCGTTGGAGTCTGCAGGTAAAGCTTCCAGAGCTGCTCTTTTACCAGTACTCCTAGCTGAGTAGTTTAAATTGCCAGCCCAGTGAGAGGGAAATGCGATGGGTATTGATTTATACACTCGTACGTTATCATCAACAAATCGTTTTACACGAAAGTGTGGTTTGGTAGAAAACAACTTTGAAATGGAGTTGAGTTCTTTTCGTGATGTAAGGTCATTGGATTCCATGGCATTGGCAATGGTTCGAGCTGCACCTGTAAGTCCAGAGCAGTATGAGACATTAATATTGCATTGCAAAAAAAACAATGACGAAATGATACATATTCAATCCTTACCATCAGCACCAATCAAAAAGTCGGTGGTAACCCTACTGTCATCTCCCTCTTGACCACAACTGCTTTCTTCTCTCGCATTCACGGGTTCACACCTCGAAACTTTCAGCTCCACACACGAATCACTACCAAAACTCAAAGGATCCACCTGATACCCATGCTTCACCTCAATAACACCCCCATACCTCTCCTTAATAACTTGCAGCAACACACCCACCAATTTATCTCTAGCCAACACCCGTGTCTCCACCAATTTATCAGTCGATAATCGATATACCCCCTCTTCCTCCTTGAGTTTTCCAGGATACCAATCCTTACGTCCCACGACTTTTACTGATGCCGCCTCAACATCATCCCATACTCCAAACTTTCTTAGAGTAGATTGTCCTCTGTGTCCCAAACCTATCAAATAGTATTTTGAAACATCTGCAGAGTAGGATACATCACTTGGGGGTGGTGGAGGCAGTAGTCGATCGTACACGACAATACGTGGCGATTGCGATGAAATGTGTGTTTGAGTTGAGTGAGGCAATTGAGCAAGCATTATGGCCGAGAGGAGGCCGGCGGGTCCTCCTCCTACTATTACGGAGGTGTAGTGATTGGATGGGGCATTGCTGTCGAGGAGCGTTTGAGAAGATTGGGCTGATGGCGATTGGTTTTGTGAGCTTGAGACGAGCAGATGTGAGGCATGTCGATGCGGCTGGACGTTGCTTGTTTTGGGTCTACTGATTCTGATTTGATTCTGTGTGGGCTTGGATTTGCCGACTGTTGTTTGGCGTGGTTGTGAGCTGAAGGCTGCCGCGTTTGAGTGCAGTGTTGCTAGGATGAAGACGAGATGGTTCATCTTCATTGTGAAAATGGTGGTCCTGACGATTTTGATTGTTCTTGGACCAGCGGGACCGTTGGCCGATGAATACGTCGGAATAGGTCGAAAAACGCAGCTAATATACATTGATTGCTTATTCTAAATGCCATATCTATGCAATTTCAACAGGCTGACTCATAAACATCAAATTTGCGCGGGAAATTCAATATGCCACGACATCAACAGACAACAGACATCAAACATCAAATGCAATGTCGATGCACAACACTCCTTGCGCGGTTCATTTGACCGAATTGGAAGATCAACACAACAGCATCATGTCAAAAGATATCAACGCCATACTACCCGGCCGCGACCGTAACAGTCGTCGGACGGTCGATCACCAAAAACTCCAGCTACTTATCACCGCAATCATTACATTACTCCATTCCTCTTTTGCCTTTGCCCCACGAACCACCCCGCAAGCAACAGCACCCCTCTCGTTTTCCTCCAAACCGCAGCAATCTTCAAACGACTCACTTAAAATTGCAATCATAGGAGCAGGACCATCCGGTCTCCTCCTCGCTCACCATCTCCTCTCCAACTCACATTCCATCCCCCTGTCGAGAATAGACGTTTTCGAATCCCGCTCTGATCCACGTCAATCTTCCAATCTAGACGGAAGAGCCTATGGTTTGTGCCTTGGAGTACGAGGTCGTACTGCTATCAAATCTGTTGATCTTGAACTATGGGACTGTGTCAAAAGCAGGGGTTTTGAATGCGATAAATTTCGAATACACAAGAACAATAAACTAAACATCAATGTACGCGAGGCAGAAGCCGGTGTAGAACCGAGTGTATTGATTTATCAAACTGATTTATGCGGGGCATTGTTGGATGAATTGGATAGAAGAAAGGAATTGTCAGAAGTGGAGGTTGGGGTGCTTTTTAATCAGAATGTGACGTGTGTTGATCTTACTTCGTCCGAAATAACAATTGATAATATTGTATGTGAAACGGTTTATGATTTGGTGATTGGTTGTGATGGTGCCAATTCTATTGTTCGGAGGGCTTTGGAGAGTCATTCAGAAAAGTTTGAGGCAATGCAACGTAAGTTACCGGGGTATTTCAAGGTTGCGAGGGTGCCAGCAATGCCGCCAAAGTTGGATCCTACTTCGATGGCACTGGTTTTACCAGAGAAGGGAAAGGTAACTGCCATTGTGGAACCGACTATTGGAGGTGGTGGATGCATCTTATTTTCTGGGAAGTTAAAGTCTCCAGAGAAAGACAATGAGAGTATTGATTTTGGCATGGCTATCTTCGGAAATGCTTCAGTGAATGCACAACAACTTGAGCAAATGATGATTGAATCATATCCCATCTTTAAAGGCACACCGGGTCTACACGATGCAGCACAGTCTCTTTTATCCCAACGGAATGGAATTGCACATTCTGTCAAATGCAACATTTATCACTCTAGAATGGGTCTTACCCCCACGGCAATTATGGGTGATGCTGCACATGCCACTGGTAGTTTTTCAGGACAGGGATGTAACAGTGCCCTGATGGATTCTATGGCATTATCTAATTGTCTTGTGACAGGATACACTACCAACACAGGGGATAAAGCATCAAGACTTCATGACTGTCTGAGGGCATACTCTAGTAAGCAGGTTCCAGAAGGATTGGCATTATATGACCTTTCATTTGGAAATGATGGCAAGACTTTACCGATATTACGCAAAGTGTCTTCAATATTATCCACTGTTATCGATAAACTATTCAGAGGTCGGTGGGGTATTGGTAGAATACCATTGTACATAATATTGGCTTCTTCTTTGACATCCTTTTCGGATATTAGGAGAGAAAGGGCGGAGTACTATGTGGATGAATTTCCTAGTGATGATGAGTTTGTGAGACAGTTGGATGCTATATACGAATGATTTATTTGGTTTTGTAAAGCAGATTAGCTTGGAGGACTCAATTTCATAAGATCAACTTTATTCATGTTCAAATATGTTTTTGTTAAGCAAATGCGTACACTTATGAAAAGTCATGAGTACAACAGCAGTGGTTATGTTTTTTCAAGTTAACACAAAAGACAAGTTCAGGCAAAGCAGCAGCTCATTAATTAAGCACTGACTGATCAATGCATTTAATTTAATCATCGCTTTCAAGCATTGGCATTCTTATTTTCAACAACAAACCAGATCGAATGGGGAAAGAACAATGGGAGTGCAACAGGATATCAAGCAAAGTCTTGAGAAGTACCACATGGACAGAATCGAAGGTCAACCAACAGAGGATGCCATTACCCAAATAATCAGACAACTCAGTGCAAAAAGTGCAAGTGTCCCAACAACGCTCGGAGGTTGAAACTTCAGATATGCAGGCAAGATCTTGAGCCAGGTGGAATAGAGTCAGCTCACGAATAGAACATACTTCTTCATACCTCCGATGAATCCAACATTTTTGACAATCTTGAACACCAAAGCCTATGGCATGCAAAAGAGAAGTCACGGCAGACAACAAAGCAAGAACTACTTAGTCGACATGGACTGGTGTATGCCAAGTATTGCATTTGAAGCGAATGACTTAAGCCTATAGTCAAAGCAGTTAACATGAAAAAATTCAAGGTGTTTATTCAGCAAATTTGGTGCAGTTTGGAATTGTCAACACTATCCTAGAAAAAAGATGTACATCAGGAAGTGCTCACAAAAGACAACAAGGCACTGGCACTACCCAAAATCATTAATGCTACACAAGTATCAAAGGCATGGCTGACACTCTTAAGGAACTTATTGAGGAAATTATTAGTTTGGGGAGCAACAAGAAACCACAACCAGAAAAGGCAATGGGAAGAAGTACAAGCATTGTGCTCTCTGAGGCCGAACTCTTCCGAATGCATTGACGATTGACGCGATTCGTGACAAGCTAAATAATCGTTACGAACATATCAAGAACAAGAGCGAGGAAGAGGAACAAGAAAAAGAGATTGGACTGTACGCAAAACAGTACAAGGGCAGATGCGGTAAATGTGGAGCATATGGCCACAAGAGTACTGATGATAAATGTCCAGAAAACAGGAAGGGCGATGAAGAAG
>JALLAY010001370.1:0-10669 GCA_036939635.1 Cyclotella baltica | reverse complement strand
TAACTGTAGCGCACACTATTGTTCCTTTTATCTCACCCCCTCCTATGATCTCATGCAAGTGGCCTACACAGCGTAGACAAGGCTTGCACATGGTTATTAGCGAATCGAATAGCCATCAACACTGAGGATAGATTCTTGTTAGGCAGTTCTGAGTATTGTGAAGTGGCGAAGCAAATGGGCATTTATTTTAGATAGAAATCTAAGCGTCTGGTTGCGTCTGATGGGCTAACAAATAAAAATGGAACCTTTCCGATTTAAAAACATTCACGATCGTAAAGAATTGAAAGACGCCACATGCCCACATAGCATCTTTTCTTCACCACAACCATAACCATCCACAAACAAAATTAGTCGGTCTCCATTTCTCCATGTGCCCGTTGTCATCAAGGCACCGACGCCAGGGTACCATAACACAATAAACATCTCTCATCATGTCCCAATCTACCAAAGGAAAGATGGAGAAACCCCAAGATATGTT
Source organism: Cyclotella baltica (assembly GCA_036939635.1). Taxonomy (NCBI): domain Eukaryota; phylum Bacillariophyta; class Thalassiosirophyceae; order Thalassiosirales; family Thalassiosiraceae; genus Cyclotella; species Cyclotella baltica. The sequence continues at coordinate 10,191 of JALLAY010001370.1, read as the reverse complement.
TACTTCAAAAGATTATTATTTTGATTCCTACTCACACCATGGCATCCATGAAGAAATGCTCAAGGACGAAGTCCGAACACGTACGTATCAAATGGCAATGCTGAATAATAAGCATTTGTTCGAGGGGAAGGTATGTTGATATATGTATGCGTGCATATTCTCGGGTTTTCTTTCAATGCAAATCTATTCTTACATCGTGATTTTAAACAATTACACACCCTTAACTACTTAGATCGTATTGGATGTCGGCTGCGGCACTGGAATACTATCAATGTTTGCCATACAAGCCGGAGCATCACACGTCTATGCAGTCGATTGCTCCTCAATAATTGATCAGGCTATTAAAATAGTCGAAAAAAATGGCTTCGCTGATAAAATTACATTAATTAAGGCTAAAATTGAGGATGTCGAACTTCCTGTTCCATCAGTGGATATTATTGTATCTGAATGGATGGGATATTTCTTGTTGTATGAATCAATGTTGAACACAGTGTTGTATGCACGTGACAAATGGTTGAAAAAAGAGAGTGGGTTGGTGTTTCCCGATAAGGCGGTGTTGTATATTTGTGCTGTCGAAGATGAGCAAATGAAGAAAGAACGAATTGATTTCTGGAGGAATGTATATGGATTTGATTTTAGTGTACTGGGAGAGGTGGCGTTGAGGGAGCCCGTAGTTGATGTGAGTTATTCTTATTCGTTTTCAATGATACTTCAATGTTTATTTAGAAGTTTAGATTTTTTAACATACGATTGTCAATATCTCAGGTTGTTGACCCAAGGGTAAGTCAATTGCATGTCTATGCAGGCCCCAATGTTCACAAACTAACTCATTACTTTACCTTCTCTTAGACGGTTGTTACAAATTCAGTCCCGATACTCAATATTGATTTGAGCACCTGCAAAACTGAAGATCTTTCATTCGACTCATCCTTCAATCTGAGACCACTACGCACTGACAGCATTCATGCTTTCGTATCCTACTTCGAATGTGCTTTTACAAACATTGACAAACCATTGGGATTCTCAACATCACCTCAATCAACCTATACACATTGGAAACAGACTATTTTTTATATGAAAGATTCCATGTTTGTTCGAGAGGGAGATATGATTAGTGGGAGAATAACATGTGCGCCGAATGTCAACAATGAACGTGATTTGGATATTGAGTTATCAGTTGATTTTGAGAGGGTTGAATCGGATTCAGACAATAACAACAAAGTCCATAGAATTATGAAATACAACTTGAGATAGTACGGGGCGATTAACAAGGCTAGCTATTAATTACATATAATAGTGCATAATGAAGTCATGCACTGCGTTTCCCGCATTCTATTAGATGAATAAATTTAATATTCTGGTGCAGAAAATCATTCACCCCCCCATAAGGTACCATTAATTTTACAGAACCAAAAAACAGTGTCCCTATTTTTCATGTAGTGATTAAACAATGATTGGATCACAATAATTCACTTCCAGATATATACAAGAAAATTTCTACATAACTTGTTGATCAGTTGGTGTAACTTAGTAGAAGAGCCTGATACATCATGTGTGATTCAGAGCAAATCAAAAGGATTGCAAGTTCAATGCTTTGATTAATTTGTGGGTTGTCAGTGAACATAGACCTCATTGCTTTTAAGATCTGCAAATGACAAGTGAATAATGTCATCAACAATTATGTTTTTGAAGAAATATCATGAAAATGGTCACGCAAACTTTTTTGATAAATCACCAACAAATCATGAACAAAGTTACTAGCCTCTGTCACAAGATTCTGAAATCTACCGCAAAAATCTTTCCCCTTGAAGATTGCATGAATCTAAGAGGCCTTAACATATCGCTCTTTTGTCTCTTCTAAAAACACAATATGGTACCTGTGACTTCAAAATGAAACAACTGTGGATATAACAACAAAGTTGTTTAGCTTTGTGGTCACGTGTCGTCTCTAAGAAGATGATCGAATAACAAGCTGCCATTTTATATCACTCAGGTTGACATGCATGTGAAACTAGAGAAACGGAGCCACAGGACTGGTAAGAACAATGTTCATGAATTGTATGCGAGTCTGTTTGGGCATATTGCTTGTAATTTTTTTGTTCAGTCAAATCCAAATGATTGAATATAGATTCAATTATTTTCTTCTGTATCAGACAACTTTCTACTTCTATTAATTCCTATGTGTATTCAGTTACATTGTATTTGATACCTTCAAGATTTTTTGTTCTGAATGCGACATGACTGTTTGCTCTTGCCACTCATTGTTGCCATTCCAATTGACCATGCGATTATATCTTTTAAAGGTGGTTAAACTCATTATGATTATGAAGGATCGTCACCTGTCTCTGGAGTAAAAGGTCAAAACGAGCGACAAGTGGGATGCAATCATAGTAACTCATGGAATTTTTTAATCTATTCAGATCCCTGGTTTTGGGGTATGATTTAGTGAAACAGGGAACATGTATTAAACATGTGATCATTGGCCTGGAGAGGGCAGAAATGATATTGAATATATACGTTTATGGCGGTTTCCTTTTCCTTTGCCCATTTACAAGCTTCGGTTGTCTGATGCCAGGAGAGTTTCAAATTCGTGGCAATTGTTGTATTCAGTCAAGATGGGAAAGACGACGGCAACACTGCTTGACTTTGTTTGTCTTTCTATTGTAAGTCCTGACTTGTCGCTCTAGTCGTAGTTTTGTCGTTGTTGTCGTATAATTGACGGCAAATTGAAGACATTGTTGTCAGTTGCCGTCAACCTGCCATCAGGTGCCGTCACTTGCCGTGATTGGGAGAAAGTGGAAGCGGAAAAGGGTATCCATAATAATGAATTCCTTTAGGTTATTATTGCCTTAATCAATAAGTTTCGATGTTTTGTAGGCCCTCCCATGTTTTCTTAAGTGAAAAATATTTTCACCCTTTCTGATGAAGTCAGTTTTCACTCTGTTCCAGCTTGTGAGGATGACGTTGTTGGTCTATCTGTCTCCATGGAGTATATCATCATTTCCTCACCTCTTTTAGTAAGCAGTAAATGAAAGATCGCAGAGTTGAGCTTATGGCTTGTTTTGCATTATTGCCGTAGTTGTCTGCTTAGATAATTTGTGAAGACAAATGTCTGACAAAATTGGACAAACCAACAATAATCTTGTGTCCCATGATCTACTGATTGATAGTATCATACAGTGGGCCCAGACAGGGGAGCAATTAGGGAGGAAAGCTCAAAGGAGACTTAAAAATCAAAAATGTGACACTGACTTCCTCACGATGATTGCTGTTGCTTCTCTGAAGGCTACCTAGACCAATAAACACAAAATAACAAAGCAATCTTCAATCTTGAAGATGGTGGTACCTACAACAATTTATCAGCTACAACCAATCATGCAACAACATCATATTCTACACATAAAAAACACCTCGAGGAACCAATATAACATCAACATCGTCCAACAACGTCAATACGTCCAAGAGAGTGTCTCCCAAAACTCCGCATGGTCTTCACAATCCAACAAAGGCTGCCTTCCCGTTGATTGTCTATACACTGGTGGCGATTCCACAACCTTCAACTTGGACGAGCCCCGTTTAAGGTCGGCAATAACTTCAAAACCATGGTTGTAACCCTCCATTAAATCAGTATGATCCCCTTCCATCTCGGCACAGTCAAACATATTCTTCACCGTCTGCTCAGCATTGGTAATGGCGTCTTCGGCATTGGCACCGGCTTTGGCCGCATTGTGAAACCAGCTCGGGATGTCTTCTTCGTTCACACCCAGACGGAGACACACGTCGTGGGCAAATGTACAGCAGTTTTTCCGGAGGAGGTCATAGTCTGTACCCATGTATTCCTTTGCCATGGAATGAATGACAGTATTGCCATCGGCAAATGTCTCAATCTGTCGAAAGGTGTATTCGGCAGTAGAGACAGTGCTGGCGTTGTATCGAGTCTCTTCGGGATCGAGAGCATCACGTGAAGGAGCTAGGGCATTGCTGATGGATCGTCCCAGAGCATTTTCCTTGGGAATGCGAATCCACGTACGTCGCGTGGTGCAGATGTTGCCAAAGTCCAAGGTTTCACGATATTCGTATCCCGGTGAATGTTTAGGAGGACATGTGAATACGCCCGACATTCCTATGATGTTGTTGGCGCCAAAAGCGTACTCGATTCCATTGACCTGTGGTTCACAGCAAGTGAGAACATACTACTTGACATATGTGAGAATTCAATCATCCCAATTCAACCATCTCACCTCAACACCAACATGATAAGCCCCCGTCCCCAAACAATTCGCCGCATTATTCATAACCTTAAAACACTGCCCAATAGGAAAATTACAATTAAAATAAGGCATCTCCACCAGCGCATCCCTCTGCAACAAATCATAAACATGAATCTTTACGGAGTTAACCTTTCGTTCTGACGAGGGCGTGTTCCAAATAGAAGTGTTTACGGGATATTCACTGCGTAATTTACCGTAGCGGGCTTGACGTGCCAGACGTAGAAGGAGGGCGTCGTCGAATACGACTCCGTCGGGTTNGTCGTCGAATACTACTCCGTCGGGTTGGAGGATGCCAATGCCGTGGGGTGGGGGGATGGGATGCGGGCGACGAGTGGAGGGTGGGACGACTGGCGCTGTGGAGGCTGGGGTGATGCCTGTTTCAGAGGATGACTTTCGAAAAGAACGACGACTTAGTAAAGGTTGGGATGATTCGTTGTCTTCAGAATCAAAGGTTACGGTTTCGGGAAAGGTGACGGGACTTATTCCATATTTTACAAATGTGTCAAAGGCCGGCTTGTTGTTGTTGGTATCGGGTGTGTGACGTTGTTTTGCATAGTATCCATTGGAACTAGAGGCTGGTCGTTTATGAATCTTTTGCAAATGGGTGTTGAGTTGATGATGAGGAGTTGTGACTGGCTTTTGAAGTGTTTCATCTGGCTGGTGTCTGGCTCCTCCAACTTCAGCATGGACGCTACCTGCACTTCGTACCCTTTGATTCCGTTCTGCCAGACGTTGACGTAATTTTTCATTAAGCTTTTTCTTATCATACCCCCCTCCTCCGGAAATGGGAGACTTGGTGAGGGGTGTGCCATTGCTATTGGCACCGGTTGTGGGACTGTTCCTCCTTCCAGAAGAGGATGTTTTACTGCCACTCCCGCTGCTACTTCTGCTTAAATTTTGTGGCGTTGTACCGCTACACTCAAGCTCTCTCGAATTCGTTGCCGTGATGACTCGCAAAGAGTTTTTCCTGGAGTAGCCATTGTTAGTACCAACAGCCTTTTGACGTGTCTTTGTTGTTGAAGCCACACTGGATGACTTGCGTGTCACAAACCCCTCAACCTCGTCAGCAGACGATGACAGTGCTTTGTTCGTAGCACCCCCCAAACTAGAAGAAGATGACGCTGCCACCCCTGCAGCAGGACGAGACACGCCATGACCATCACCCAAGTTCATTAATTCATCCTTTTCCTTTGATGGATTCAACGCAATAAAACTATTCAATATATCATGAGCCGCACTAACATGTGAATAATTGTTGGACTCGTAACCACTATCTGTTGCTCTGCCCCCCTCGAAAGATGCCGAATACGATTTGTTGGCAGAAACAAAAGAGCTGCTCTTGACATCTTGTTCATACACATCTAAAATACTTTTGTCGGGGGAATGTACGCGTTTTTCTTCACTATCGACTCGGGGAGAAGATAGAAACGACGTGTTTTCGACACTCACATTGGCAAGTGAACCACTGTCTTGGAATTGAAATGACGAAGAAGAGAGCCTTTGTCTATCTTGACTGTTATGGGAAGCACAAGATGCAGAAAGATCCACGGATGCATTATTCTTTGCACTGGTATTAAGTTCATCGTCCAGTTCAAATGAATGCCGCGATGTCGATGAATCCAAAGATTTAAACAACCTCGTGTCGCGGTTCGATGACTGTCTCCTGGAAGCATTGTCGTTGGCGGGAGAAGAGCCTCGTAAATTCAACGGAGTAAAAGTGCTGTCAAGGGAATCATTAGTAGCCGAGAAGGGGGGAGGTGGGGACGATGAATCTCTTGTTGGGCAGTTTAAATTAGATGCTTCACACGGGCTGCCGCTGCCTCTGCGGCGGCTGCTCTGTCGGTGATCACTCATTCTATCCGGAGAGGGTGAGTTGGATTTCGATTCACTGGCAGCTGAATAATCGTAGCTACGGCTGTTTTGTATTCGTTTCACCGCTTCCAAGTCCAAGTCGCAGTGAGAGTCGGTGTATTCTATCGGTTCTGTTGATGGTGGCCAACTTGTCGATTCGTCCAGTTTCGGTTCGTCCCTTGTTGTTGTTGAGGCGTCCTCATTGGACGGGCGGTTAGTGTTCGTATCATTCATTTTTTATCAGACAGTCCTTGCTTATCAAGACTTGGCTAAACGAAAGCAATTTGTGTTCATTCGAAACAATACGGCATGAACCAGAGGTGAGTAAAGGATTGCTTCATGCGGATTGCCTGCTCTCTAGCTAGCATTGGGTTGGCCGCTACATATAGTTGATGATCTTTGATGATGTTCTATGATGTTATGGTTGATGACATGAACTGCCTTCTCATGCACCATTTGCACTTTGCATGTCAATGTGTACCGCGGCATTTTTCGCCAATCCACTTTCCTACCTTTAATATTTTAATCATCGAACAGATTTCTTCATGAAAATTCAATAATAAAAGTTCTTAACGTTAAATCAATCTTTGAGGTAATTTGAATGGGCGCCTTTCGCACCAACTATTTGTCTACGAAAAAGCCAAACGGACACACACAAGATTAAAATAGATTAAAACGTTGATGGCCAATCGACCGATTGATCGGCGGGCGTTCAACGATCGAATGGAATGAGAATATGATTCGAAAGACTGTTTGACACATGAGGTTTGAAACGCTGCATTGTCGAAACGTGTGGTGTAATCAATTCGCTGCGTGAGTTGTGATCGTATTTCTGCAGTATCGTAGGAGAGATCGTCGGCATGAGGTTTAATGTCAACTGCTGGGAAAAAAAAAGGTGCGTCTACACAACCACAGACCTAAAACTGTTTCATTTGCAATCAATGAAGAAAAACAAAATCAACACCCCAAAAAGTGTACCTCTCACACACAACTACTCGGCATACCACCCTCGTATATCCACGGCGGTGTGATTCAATCCGTCCTTGGACGTTTTGCACACCAACGTGTGATGGTTTTCCCCCTAACCCTAACCTTTTTTAGTGAAATTGTCTGTGCCTGTTATACTCTTGCATTCTTTCCTTGGAAAGATGTATGGTGTGATAGTTGAAGATGTATTTTGCGACCGCCGATGATTATATGTATGGTTTGCCTGCATTGATTATCGAAGGCTAGTTGTTTATTGTTTTCGTTTCGAGAGCAATAGTATCTAGTATTTATTCCATAGGTGGCGAGGTGTTGTGTGTGTCATATGGAGGTGCATTTATCAAACATGACAATTTCTGTTCCTTTGATTGCTGTTTAAATTCAATGATGTGTATTGCCCACCGAGAATTGGGTGGGCGTTGATTCAACGCATTTAGTGATCGACCCCGAATTAATTCGTGAGGCTGTCACTTTAGAGCTTTGTGCTCGACCTGTTGATCGATTGTTTCACTTTTGGGTGATTGAGGTTCGATATTTGGAATGTTTGATAGGGATTTTGCTGGGGTGTTGAATTATCTGAGATTAAGACTGGACTTTTGCTCTGTTTTTTTTATTTGAACCTGCAAAGATTTGAATCTGCTCACCATTTTTGTGCCTTTGCCAATCCTGTCCAGTATCAACAAGATATGAATATTAATAAGGACAATGAACTACAATGGCTAACCATCTAAAGATTGGAGGCGCGAAAGGCCACATCATAGAACATGTAACCAACCCAACATTCATTACAATCTACAATACATTTCATTGGAAGATGATCCCCAATTGCACAGAGAGGTACACATGCAGGGATCATAACTCAGTAAGCCAATTGACAACGCGCGAGCTCATACAAGCATGTGGTATTGATGAAGCTACGGTCAAATCATTGGAAGAATATAGAATTAAGTTTGATGGGAATAAACGAAAAGATGATATTCATGTGATCCCGTTTTCAAGTGATAAGACTACTGGACTCATTTCATACATCAAAAATGATGCTGATGGGGCGATTATTAGTTATGTACATACATTGAATTCTGGAAGTGGATTTCGGAGAAAGCTTGTTGCCTTGGAGGTGATTTTAACAGAAAAATTTCGGTTAAACAAGTAAGGTTTTTTCAAGAAGTCTACAGAGCCATGTACTCTCCATACTCCGTAGAACTGCTGCTAGTAAAAAAGGTAGTGTCACCATGATATTGATAACACCCTTGATGGGCTTGAGATTGGCACCTTTTTTATGGTTTGTGAGGGGTACCCACTGTGTCTAGCCAATGTCACACTGATAGAGTGTTCTCAATGTGTCAGTTTGGGTGCCTATGATGGTGTGGCCTCCCTCATGATTCCTTAGTGTTATGCTAACAAATTTAGCTGTAGAGTAGAGAAATGAGGCTTGCTTGAAACCTCAACAACGGGATGATATTCTTGTTAGCAATTTCTGATCAAGGTGAGACAGAGAAAGCAAATGGGCATCTATTTTAGTCAAGGGACTGTCATTAAAAATAATGGAAACCATCTTAGGAAATGAAAATCTTGGCTGTAGACCAAAAAGGTTCAGACAATGAGGTTTGTGTCACGCATGAACAAACATAGTCCCTGTTGACGTGCCGTCGTTGACAGATGAAACATGACATCATAACAGTCATAAATGACTGAAATCAGACATTTATGATGTCATTTGGGCCATTTAAGTTTTACTTCATGTCATTGAAAAATGTTTCTGACAGACCTCGCTAAGATTGTGTCCAATCCTTTTTTAGTGACAGCCTCTTGTTTTAGTATAGATTTAAGAGTCCTGCCTAAGAATACACACACACACAAACACACACATCACACCATGCCCTTCTGGTTCTTCTTTTCCGTGGATAGCTCTCCTCCATCTCCTTTGGATGATTTTCTACCGATCATGCAGATGTTTCAATCTTAGGCAGGGACTTAGATTTGCACTCCAAATAAACAGAACCAGGTGACAAGAACACATCGGGAAATGGACACAAACTAACAGCCTTGATAGAAAACAAACACCAGATGACAGGCCTACTCTAGATCATAATCATAAGGAGTACAACTTACATTCTAGTTAGTGACAGCAGGGTGAGTATGCTATCTGCACTGTTGCTTAACATCAGGTAGGTCAAAGAAGTCTAAACTAAAGAAACAAATTGATTATAGATAGAGGTTTTCAAGATGAACAAATTTCACTTCTTTTGGCAGCATTCTTAGTATCAAAAGTTTCCGAATTCAGAACATTGAAATGCATCTGATCTATCTTGCTAAACCGAGTTCATGAAGGTTTTCTTGAGCTGGAGCTTGAGGTTCTGGGCCAACATTCTCTACCAGCTTATCTGATTTGGAACCTGTAGTTTCAGTTTGGTACTGAGTTCTGTGAATCTATTTATTTAAAACAACAAAATATGTTAATGATCACATTCATTTCCAAAAGGCAGGACGTCTAAAAATATCAAGTCAGATTTAGGGTTTGGAAACTTCCTAGAGGATTAACTTTGGGGTGTTAAACTTAGAGAAACTTCTGCTATAAATTCAAGCTGTTTCCACCGAAGTTAATGAGGGTCATAGTATGACTCAGAGGTCATAATGTATGCAGAGGAATTAGTACAAAGCCACATCAAGTCATCGAGAAGCACATGTCGCTTTACGCATCACTTCAGACCCATCACTCTTCTCGTTGATACCCACAACTATCCAATCAAGCCATCAAACAAGCCGTCAACGCTAGAGGTGATAGATATTTTTACGGTGGCGGCGGTGAAAGAACCAGTGGCTGGCTGTTAACAGCCCCTCGTGTTTTGCTTCTACTGTTACTGTTGATCTGCTAGAATACCCATTAACTGCACACTACCATCATCATATGACCCGTCAACTGCCCAAAAAACAGCAAACCGAAGTTCATGACTTATACTTAAAAGCGTTCATTTTGGGCTTGACACCTGTTTCGAAAAAAACGTTCATAAAAATATATTAATTCCTACGAGATTTTTTACAGCCTCGGGCGATCCCGATCCGCTTCAACCCCTCAACCATGGCG
>JALLAY010001369.1:0-10651 GCA_036939635.1 Cyclotella baltica | reverse complement strand
ACGACCACCGCACGAATCTGCACAGATCTGCACCAATCATAGTCTGAAAGTTTTAATAAGACCTCATAGAACACATAACACACACAACGCCCCAATCGTAGGCACCTGCCTTTTCACAATGCCACAAGCGCCCACAAACAAACTCGACATCGCACGTCAAGAAATACACGGAAAGTTGACATCCATCTCCGAACAACTACAGGCACAGCATGAACACGAACGCGAACGCGAAAAGCCACTTGCATCATCTGGATTTTCATTTCCCATACCCACCATCGAAATAATCCACGCAGCTCCCGCTGCATACATCTACTCATCTCCTGACCAATCGAATCATGATGAGGGATATCGATGCAAATGCTCTTTTCAGATCGTTTCTGTGTCATATTTTACGAATATGAAGAAGGACACAAATACTGATTTGATGTACTCCATTCGAGAATGCGGAAATGTCAGCCCTTTGATTGATGGAATCTTTCGACCGGCTAATATGAGGATACATTGTGCCATGAATAGATTGATGGACTGTTTAAATATGAAACGATGCCAATTGAGCAGAAGTGAGATTGATCATGAGACTGGCACTGGCATTGGCATTGGTAATGATTACAAGTTTTACGCAGCTCGCAACAATTTGACTTCGGTCACATTTGTATCAAGTTGGGGTGACAGAGGATTAAATTCAAATCAAACTACTTATGATCAACAATTGCCAGGAGATTGTCATGTCACACTTCATTATGGTCCACCAGGTATTTTCCAATCTAAGATTGATGATGATGAACCATGCTTTCAAAATTACTACAATGAACAAAAGTGGAAAGACGAAGCGCAGCGAATATGCAATCAATGTAATCTTACTTCGTTGACAGCAAGATCAAAAGGTGTCAAAATCACCATATTCAATTCAACACTAGCTGAAAATGAAAGAGATACTGTCATCCGTGATGATTTATGGATAACCATCCAAACCAATGGTGAAATGCCTCAAATCAACTCTGTTTCATTGGTACCCCCATCACACAATTCACATCAAACATCAATTAAAATACAATACAATAAACCCTCTACAGCATTTCAACATCCCAACGCGGGGGTAATGCTCTCCTCCCTCCATTGGATACTAAACAAAATTTCACAAATAGCCCACAACAACAGCAATTCATCAAATAACAAACTACACCTGCTAGAAATGTACTGTGGATGCGGAGCACATACAATACCAATTGCTAAAACTATTGATTGTGAAGTTACCGCTGTAGAAATGGATGGTAGACTTGTTGATGCTTGTATTACCAATTCTGAATTAAATGATGCAACAGTCAATGTGGTCAAATCGGACGCTGCAGTGTTTGCCAAAAACCTCCAAAATGCAACCTCATCAGATGGTAATATCAATCCATATGATGTGCTACTAGTAGATCCTCCAAGGGAGGGACTGGACCGTACAGTATGCACATTGGCACTGCAATTCAATCATTTCATTTATATATCTTGCGGAAGGCAGGCTTTACTCCGTGATTTGGAGATATTGTGTTTGGGTGGGTTTATTGTGGGAGATTTGGGGGTTGTGGATTTGTTTCCGGGGATGGAGGGGGTGGAGAGTTTGGTTTATTTGAGGAAAGGAAGTGGAGATTGATGAGGGTATTACCTGCTACCTAGTAGGACCGCCTGCGCTGGGAAGAAAGTCTGTTTTTAAATAGCATTTGCATAACTAGGTTTGGGGCTCCCCTCTAGCTTAAAACTTATATACATCAGGCAAACAGAAGCAATAAATCTCCGAAAGACTGACCTCTGCTTATGCTCAACCGGATTCACATACAATTTATTTTATTGAAATTGTTGTCACTGGCCCCTCGGCTCGGTTCCTGCAGTCAGACTTTTACTGGACCAAAACACTATCTTTTAACTTTTAATCCACCTAATTTCAATTGCCCAAGGTTAGCTGGAAAGCTGTGATCTTGATTTTCGCTGTAATTTCCCTAAAAGATTCCCATGAATTTTTCATTAGGATTTCTTTTCACAAGTGCATAAAATCTTTCACATTGGTGCTCACTCGTAAGAATAGTATATCATGTTTTAAGGGGTCTAGTCTAAATGCTGTTGGATGAGATGAGCCTCTTGTCAATTAAATTCACATGGTTTTCTAACATGTCTGGATATGAGCTATTGATGAAAGTATTAGCCTTTGGGTCAATCTAGATTAAACTCTTCTTTATATGTCATACAACACGAAACAAAATGACAATAAAAACACATGCTTATTGAGTTTTTACTTAAACATGTACATTTTGCAAGATTTTGTTCTACTTATTCCAAGTGCCCGTTCTACACATTACTCATACAGACTCATACTCCCCCTCTTGTCAATCTTCATGAACTATATCCCATGAACAGTGCAACCTATAGAAAGCAATAGAAATCAGGTCTCTATCGAGTATGTCACCAAACTGTTTTGCTGGTGTAATCTTGATCAGCTTTATGTGACATGCTCAAAGTCTTAATGATACCAATGATACTTGATAGCATTATGTTTTGAGTGGGGAGTCATACATTTAGGCTCAGATTTGCCAAAGAGTGAGTATTCTGAAATTGTTCATGTGGATCTTGACAAAAAGAGTCATAGATTCATCAATTGAGAGTCTGAGAGTGCAACCAAGTTTTTCCATCGAGTTAAGCAAATGGGATCAATCGTTACATGCGTGACTCAAGACAGTGTATTCTGTTTCTATAATGAACACAGTAATTTCTGTTTGAAGCTTAATTTCCCGATGATAGGGAAGTTCTATGCACAAATAACTGAAACATAGCCAGTTTTGTTACAGACACATCGAGGATCTTGGACCTCGTCCTGTCTGAAAAAAGTTGGCATCATGATAACTGTTGACATGTAGATGCACTGATTGGTGCATGATGAGAGCTTTAGAAAGAGTGTATTTGAGATATCGCTTAATATGCTTGATTGCAGTATTTATGATGCTGAACACATAAGGTGTATTGTGCACATTAATATTTGAATGCTCAGGTTAGATCAAATCAAAAGCAGCCTGTCAAGTATTTTACATCTCGAGTGGAAAACAATTAAGGTCAAGGGTCTTAACGGATTGGTCAATGAGGCTGGTCGGGATGAGAGCTAAGTATCCGTTAGAGCACTGTTGATGTTAAGACAGTCAAACTGATCAAAATTTATCAGTAGATCTTTTCCGATTTGACTTGATCTTCATTCTTTAGGTCATCATGACCATAGTCTATTTTCTCGTTGATAGACATACAAAAGAACAGCTCAAGTAAGTAATAATTTTGATGTCAGAGTCAAAGGTAGGAAGATTGTCTCAAACACTTTTACAAACGCTTCTTCGTGCTCGTTAATGCTCAACATCATTCTCATCATGTAAATTTTCAGCACTTACATCATCATCAAAAAATGTTGATTGGTATTACAAGTGACTGTGGCCGAGTGGTATAACCAATTGACAACACTGGTTCACAAGTGGAGCTCGTGTATAGCCAAATGGTGAACGGTTGTTTTTTGTACCCCTATCATCTGAACCAAAATCGACTGCGGCCAAGTGGTAATACCAATAGACAAAACTAGTACACGGGCTCACTGTGGCTGAGAGGTAATACCAATCAACAAAAGTACTTACAGAGTACACAAGTTGGTTTGATTGCTGGCACACATACAGCCTCATTCATAGATTGGTGCACAATGCACAAAATACAACGGTTCATAATTGGGCTCGCTGTACGAGCTCACCTGGGGCCGAGTGGCATAACCAATCAGCAATAAAAGTATCGAAGTTTCAGAATGCATCTGATTATCTGATCGTTAGAAATACTTCTTTACATAATTACTAATTAGCTTAAAGCTCATCACCATCATCCACCATCTCAAACTCTTTTTCATCCTTTTTCTTATCATTCTCCTCTGCTGTTTCACCCTCAGTTGTCTCAGATGATTCTGATTCAGTTGTTTCCTCTCCTTCTTTCTTCTCACCATCACTGGACTCGCCTTCAGCAGTTTTGTTGGTGTCAGTTTCATTTTTCTCCACTGGCTTGGGTTTGGGTTTCCTAATGATGGACAAACAAACCAATGTTAAGAAATAGTCCTGAGGATGGCAAATGAAATAAATTCAATGAACACGGTACTAAACTTACTTCATCAACCTGGAGACAATGGATTCAATCTTCTTGGTCTGTCCTGGAACATCTTCACTCTTGAATACAGGATCCGCAGTAGGATCTGCCTCTTCTTGAGCCTTGACATTATCTTCAATCCATTTCTTGGCTTCATCAACTTTATCAAGAACCTCTTTCCTCTCTTCTTCGGTGATATGTTCCATGGTAGTCTCCCACTTCTTCATGAGCCCAACGACCTTGTCCAACTTTTCAGTGAGTGCAGCAATTGCTTTGGGACGAGCTGTTAGTTCAGACACGCGGAAAAAGGCTTTCTCTGCAGGTTCAGAAAGTGACTTATACCTATCCTGGTAAGTCTGGAGATCGGCATTGAATCCTTCGTCAAACATCCACTCCTCTGCATCCTCTGCACTTTTGAGCAGGGCCTCGCGCTGTTCCTCGGAAGTGACTTTATTGACAGATTCTTCATCATCAGAGAGTTTGTTACGGATGAAGTAAATGTAGGCTTCGTATGTGTTCTTTGCCTCCTCGAGTAACATACGATCCTTGTCTTTCTGTGCCAACATGTCAAGTTTAGCTTTGGATTCAGCCATGATTTCGGGAGAGTATGGACGAACGGTACCAACATTGTAAGTGGATACTTTGAGAGCACGGACATGCTTCTTCTTCTTTTCCTTGAATGAGTGCAACAGAAAAGTGCAAGATGCAGTTGTGATGTTGTTCAACAAAAAGCATTCAACAAAAGGAGCTAATTACTATAACAAGTTCCTCACCTTCTGGACCTTCTTAGTCTTTTTCTTCTTGGGTTCATCCTTCGCTTCATCAGTCTTGGATTCATCCTTCTTTTCATCACCATCACCTTCTTTCTTTTCGTCAGAGGTCTCATCAGCCTTGCTTTCATCAGCAGGAGCATCTTCTGCCTTGTCCTCATCAGGCTTTGCTTCCTCCTCTTTCTTCTCTTCCTCACTTTCACTTTTGGTTTCATCTGCTTTGGCCTCCTCACTCTTTTCCTCAGAAGAAGCTTCTGTTGCATTATCACCCTCTTCGTCGTCCTCTACCTCCACCTCTTCTTCCACAATAACAATCTCTTCCATAACAGCCTCTGCCTTAATCAACTTGGTCAAGCCACTGGTACTCATTTCAAACTGCAACGCAACTTTTGGCACACCCTCCAATCCCTTCTCTTTCATCTCAGCTGCAAATTCCTTCACACCACTCACGTCATATTGTTCAATAGAAAGCCCAGTTCCCTCGGGCAAGGTATCACTCTCCTCATAATTGACACCAACATGAACATCCTTATCCATGGAAAAGGCAATAGTTTTCTTGGCACCAAGCTTGCTCCCCACCTTGAAAATGGTAGCATGCTTGTTCCATTCATCACTGCCCCCCTCCTTCTTCTTCCCAATCCCAAACAATCCCTTCTTCCCCGCAGCCTCCTTCTTCTCCAACTCAACCAAATCAACCCCAACCACAAAGGGATTAACATCCATCATTCCCACATGCCTAACCTTAAAAGAAGTACTAACATTAGCCCCATGAAACGCCGCTCCAAGCGCCATACTCTCATCACTATTCAAATGCATACCCAATTCCATCCCCCCCAAAGCCGTCTGCACCACCTCCTGAACCTTGGGAACTCTCATCGCCCCCCCAATCATTTCGATGGCATCCAATTGATCCAATGTAACATTGGCCATTTTGAGTGCATTAACAATGGGTACACTTGCCCTCTCTAACAAATCATGACAAATTTCTTCAAACTTGGCTCTGCTAATGTGCGTCTGATAATTCAAATCATCATACAATGCATCCACAAACACGGGAAAGTCAGTATTGGCACTTAGTACATGCTTGACTTTATTCGCCTGAATCATAAGTTTGGCCATGGCACGTGGGACATCCCTAACGTCTTTAGTGTGACCGCGTTTCTCGTTCCAGACGGTGTTGAATTCATTGGCCATGTGATCGACTAGACGGGCGTCGAATGAGGCACCGCCGAGGGTGGCGTCCCATCCGGATCCTAGGACCTCGAAGGATCCTACCTCTTTTTCCTTGGCGAATTTGCTTTCCTTTCTCTTATAAGAATGATACTTGACTACGCTGACTTGGACTGATCCCGCACCCATATTGTAAAATAGGTACAATTTGGGCTCTTTGTCATTCCGATCAATCCCAAAGTGCAGTGCACTAGCCGTATTCTCATTAATCAACGCCAACACGTTCAAATCCGCCAATTCGGCGGCATCCAACAACGCCCTCCGCTCATGCTGGGTATAAAACGCCGGAACGGTCAAGACACAGTCTTTGAGGGGAGTGGTAACGCCATACGCCGCGGTAATGTCCTTTGCGTGAGAGAGTACCATGGCAACGAGTTCTTCGGGTGTAAACTCCTCTCCGTCTACGGTGAGACATACTCCCGAACGGGTTTCGTTGTACTCGGGTAGAAAGTGGTAGTGTCTTTCTTTTAGCACTTGAACACTGGGGTGTTGGGCGTCTCGTCCTAACAAGACAGACATTTGAGATGGGGTCAAGTGAGGCTTACGAGCCATGAGACTAGAAGCGTCGGCGCCGTAGAATCGTGATCCTTGGTCAAATAAAACCATTTGTTCGGTCTTTCGTTTGGAGTGGAGGTTGGTTACGATTTCGAGGGGGGAGTTGCGTTGGACTAGGGCTACTTTCATGTAGAGGGAGCCGAGGTCGACGCCGAGGATGGCTTTGGAGAGGGAATGGAGGGGGAGGGAGGTTAGGAGGAGGGTTGGGAGGGAGAGGGATAGTAGGGGCTTCATGGTTGGTTCCGGTGCTTAATTTAGTCTAGAACAGGTACGTTAGCTTATAGCTTTTGCGGTGATTGGAAATTTAAATATGGTAGAGGACGCCGCGACGTCCGGCGGCTGGTGTGATTGTTGTGGTATGCAACTGTATGTTGTCGGCGACAATGATGAGGCTTTTATTGGATCGATGGGAATGAATCTTTCTTTATCATCTCTTTAATTGATAGTTATTAATTCCCTAAAAATCGATTATCTACAAATTAAAAATGGCGGGTAATTCATAGATAAGCAATCATTACTATCAACAAAAAAATATGTGGATTGGTAAATCATTTATTCGTCAAACGACACGTGGAATGAAGTCACAGCAAACAGCAACCGTGTGGTACGTGTTCGTGGGCAATCGTATTCCACGTATGATCCACCGTGGGACTGAAATATGACAAAAAATCCAAATCCATCAACCCACGCCATCATCCATCACACCAAATCCAAAATTTCACCAGAACAATCACAACCATCAACCATGGCATCATCATCGCCGTCAACTAAATCCACAAAAGCAACCACAACAAACAACAACAATCTAACCACCCTCCTTCCAACCCTTCTCCAATCTCGCAAACTCCACTATCAAATCGAAACACCCTCCACGACATCAGCACTAATCTCTCAAAATCAACTGGATCCCTCTCAATTCATCGAACTGTACCCCGACATTGAAAGGACATTACTAACATCTTTTCTAGAGAATGACTATGAAGACAAATTACATTTCATGACATTAAATACCATCAACAATGACAATGAAAGGGAAGTGGTCGGTATTGCATTTTGGAGAGAAGTAGAACACGATGAAATGGAACAATGGATGGATTTGCATAGGGTTAGAGACACGATCAAACGACATTGCCATGAACTTGAAAACGAAAACACACATCAATCGCTACAAACGACATCTAATTCGAATACAAGTAAATCAAAGCGTCTATCATTCCAATGCCAAGATGACACCCACCTATCACACCACGGCCGAAAACGAATGGAAATGATACGATCCGATTCCCTAACATGGATACAAAATGCCTTACATTCCCAAAACGACAATTCTCAAATAACAACATCCACTAAAATACACAACCTCCTCCACTCCTGGATAAAAATCGAACTCCTCGCGATAAAATCCTCCCATCGTCATCACTCCTATGCATCGCTACTACTCCTTTCTCTACTTTCTTGTGCTCATGCATCCCATGAAACACATGCCATACTACACATTGCCGGGTCGACTTCGAATATTCCGGCAATGAGACTATACAATAAATTTGGGTTTGTGCATATCCCCACGTATGGGGAGGGAGGGGCTTTCGATAAGCCTGATGGTGATTTGTTTGTTTTGGGTGATATTGGTGGGTGTTTGGAGAATGGTGCTTGGGGTGAGATGGGGTTGTGAGATTTTGATTTGGTTGAGAATGGAAATTGCACTTGATGTAGTGAATACTTTTGATTGTTAGTCGACAAAACTTGTTGTTCTGCTCCTGGGTGCAATGATACAAAAATGCATTGGATGTGGGTAGAACTTGGATATGATCATGTTGGGTATGGAGATTTTTTCTCAGCTAATGATACGTTTTGGACCAACCAGATGTGGTGGTGATTGCTTGATTTTTAACTTCGAATAGGGACTGAATCGTATTCAACAGAAAAAAATGTCTTTTCTTTTTCATGAGTAGCCTCTTGTTGATTTTTTATCCATTACTGTAATACATGGATGTAGTAAATACAGCAAACGGTGGTGTTTTATTTGGAAAGTTACTCATCTCATTTAAGTAGTAGTGCCAATCAGAGTCTGGTTAGAGTGTAGAGTTGTCAAATGTTCAGACAAATGACTCGCGAAGAAACCTGCGCTTGAATCCAGAAAAACCTTAAGTGATTTTTATCTAGACTTGGCTTCATTTTCACCCACATCGTCAGTATTCTTACTCATCCATTGCTGTAGTACTTGCACTCAACTCCTAAAAAACTCTTGATTTGGATTTGATTCAGTATTGTCACGTTGAATATCCTTATACTGTCAGACTTCTTGTAACTGTCTCCTCTACCTCCAAATGAAGACCTCTCCATTATTCTTCTTGCGTGCAAAAATGCCAGGCAACCACAAAGGGTGTGATGATAAGATAGACAAAATGTACCTATACATACTATGTGGGTACTCTCCTATTGTTTCCTTACCTACTGCACGCATTAGACCAGCCATGTTGTCAGCGGGATGAGAAGCAATGATAGTGATACTCATTCCACTATAGTTGAATGGCACATATGCAGCAAAGTTGGGGTAGCTTTCAATAGGGAAGTACCTTCGCTGAAACTTATGACTCGCTCACATGCCCAAGATATCATTTGCTCTGTATGAAACTATGAGAGATGACTCTTGCAAGAGCACAGAACAGAATAATTTCTATTTGTTGCTTCACTGGCATGGAATGTGGACTCCATGAACAACAAAATAATAAGGTCTTCTCAGGTTCTTCTGGCTAAGTTAATCTGATAGAATAAAAATTGAGTGTTCTTGCAACTTAAGCTATCAGTTTACCGTAACTACTGTGTAGCTTTGATTTTGATCCAGAGACATATCTCCAAAGTTTGAGTAGAAAACTACGAAGATTATGACACCATTATGTAGACTTGCATGCTATAAAATGACGAGAGTAGTCAGCCCACTCACTTAATGCCCCCTAAAATTGTTTTATGTATCTTAATGTCATCTTCTTTCAAATTTGAATAAAATACCATGAGGGCAATTGCAATCTCCGAGATCTACTGATTCTTGCTCTGTCTCTATGGTGATATCCCTGTGTACAAAAGTGGCATGTGACAACCGATAGCTATTCAGTCAGATGAGGAAGTTGCATTTAATGTTTCACACAATGGTATAAAACAAATCTTAGATCAAGGAACTAGGCAAGCTACTTCTGGAATATTTCTTGATCCCTAAACTTTGCTTAATAGAACAAATGCGAAGTTTTCTTATCTGTCTATGAGTGGGCTAGGAGGCTATAAGGTCAAGAAACACAGGTGATTCACCGACATGCTAAAGGTTAGTCCAGGAATGGGAATAAAAACTCAGGTGGATGTGTTCAAAACGCAAAATGAGGATGGTGTCTCGGTACCTGTTGAATATTTGGAAATTGCCACACCTGTACCTCGATTGAGCTGTGACATGGACTGTCTTCTTCATTTATTCTCTGCCAAGGTTCCTCCTGGAGTATGCTTAGGACCTGTGTATGGCTTTAATTCTGTTTTAGAAGACTTACTCTTTTTCCGTGACGACAGGAGTTGCATGAACCCAAAGTTAAATGACCCAGAGCCAGGTTTGGTAAATCACAATAGAAATGAATGTGCATACTGTCTTTGTGTATGTTTTCAGAGTCTGTGTCTCTACACTTGTCATCTCTACTAGCACCAAGAGAATGAGTTCATGGGAGACTCGAGGTGAGTTGTTCGCTCTTTCTCTCTATTTCTTTTCAATTTCAGACACGGGGATTCTAAATTGAATTCCCAAAGTAGAGACGACACTGTAGACGTCTACGTTTTGAGGAAGATGCAGTCCGATTGTGCTTGAGCACTGAAGCTCATAACCAGATGGGGTGAACCATCTCTAGAGGGTGTTTGGAAACTGCCAAACTTGAGATCAATTCGGTGATCAATACGAAACTCATTCTATTTTGAGGTCGGATGGT